>JAESVK010000912.1:2667678-2689451 GCA_017140935.1 Hamamelis virginiana | reverse complement strand
ATAAATAAAATAAAAAAAAAAAAAAACGGAAGAAGGAAAAAACCCCTTTCCCCCAACTTTATTAGACCATATTGATTTATTGAATCTACAACCATCTGGTTATCCAAGAAAAACTTAAAAGGCTAATGACTGTTAATAAGATGGAATTCAAGGGAGCTACAAAGGCAGCTTGGGTATCATTAAATACAGTTTTACAGGGAAACCAAGGGGAAATATTAACACTAGGTCATGAGTAGACCATGTAACCAGGACAAAATAAAGTTTTGGTGCTCAAAATACGAAAGGCAGAAGCAGCCAGCTTAATTCGATTGACCTGAAGAAACACAACCAAACAGTTTTGCTAGACGGACTGCTGGCTGTCCAACCTGCCCCCTCACATGGGACTGGATTCCATGTCATGCTGCTCATGTGTATGGGCAAGGGTAGAGCCAAGATTTTATTCTAGGAGGGGCAATCTTTTAGTTGTTTGTTAGTGTTTTATCAACTTGTTAATCACCTTGTAATTCTACTAATTTGAATTATTAATAAATATTAGCCAAACTGATTTCCTAAATTAAAATGTTTGTGAAGTGTCTTGTATTCTTTCATTAATGGACTTTAAGAAGCACTGAAATCGGCCTTTTTAGAAGGTGAAAGGTTGTTGGAATTAGAACCCGGAAAAAAGACCTTGGCAAGCCACACAACAAACTTATTCAGAAGTTCAGGGGCAGGCAACTGTTTTTCAAGATACATATTATATATATATATATATATATATATATATATATATATATATATATTGGATAAATTTATGATTAATTCATGCTTTGTGAAGTTTGGTTTAGACACTAGAGAGGTTAAAAGTTCTTGTATTTTAATCTTTATTGATGATAGCGGATTTGATCTTCCTCACCTTCTTGAATGGAGGCAACTTTCCGGACAACATAAATTTAGTCTTATTGTTTATTCTTGATTATTGTGTTTTACTTTATTGTGACTATGCTTGCAACATAACTTAGAACATATACAAAAATTTATTTCAACAACCCAATTCCAGTTACCAATGCATTTAGACAAATTTCAATTAGCAAGAACAATGATACTAGAAAAGAGGGTAAAGTTAACAAATAACATAAGAGAAAATCAGAAAAGTATCCAAAAAGAAATTAAAAGGGAGACAAAATTTTTAAAAGGGTCAAATTTAAATTATAAAAAAATGTATATACTATAAAAAAAAATAAAAAATTGAGGAGGATTATTTGACCCTTCATAACCCCCACCCTCTGGCCCTGCCAATGGGCAGTGGGACCCACACCCATGTGAGGGGGTGGTTTGGATCATTGGTGGTCTGTCCTATCAATTTACACTAGGAAAAGGTAATCACTAACCCGTCGGTGTCGTCGGTGTTGGATAGCAGTGAATGCTTTAACCATGATGTAGATTGGAAAAAGAATCCCAATGGTTCTCAAAATTAATAACTGCAAAATAAAGAAAATAAATATAAATGTCTTGAACATTGGTATGCCTCAAAAGTATCATAATTCTTTTTACGTATAAAAAGAGCACTAGCCAACCTCACCATGAACAATGTAAATGAGTACTCTCCAGCTCCACTAATTATGACTGGTAGAGTATGGCGTAAAACCAGAAGAACCATAAACTGCAAATAAAGAATAAGAAAGGACCAGGTCCTTAGAATGATAGGATCTAAAAAGTATGTCTAACAATTAGAGAAAAAAAAAACGAATGTACTGACACCCTTAAATAGATAGAATTAATCTGGGAAAATCTGTCATTTGGTGGAAAAAATTGATGATTTCAAATCATATGAACATAAGTAGAAAATCTATAAAATCTTATCTAAGTAGAGCTCTAGTGTCGAAACTCAATATAAGCAAAGGGAAAAGGTTTTCTGCTAGGCAATATAGTCAGAAACATGAAATAACTGTTCATATAGCAGCTTAACTACAGGTCCCAACAGGGCCACTGTTTAGCCGCCTTTTTTTCATGTCCTAATTATTTAACCACCTCATGCGCTTCAAAGTGGAAAGTCGCAACAAATAAGTCATCTTCCTTCTAGCAAAATTTACCCTTTTTTTTTTTTTTTAGGTTCTTTTTGGTCTTCTCTATATAAATATCAAAAATCAAAGACACCCACAGCCACAGAGAGAGAGAGAGTAATTACAATTATAGCAACTAAACGACAGCATATCAGGCTTCTTGTAGTGGGCTCTGAGTACTCATCAAAGTCAGAATCCAGAAATTCGCGATCAGTTGCAACCATTGCAGTATATCGAGGATTATTCAGGTCCCCTCTGGATATCTCCCAATTTCCTCTGAAATAATCCAAAATGATCAGATCATTTATATTTTGTTAGGGAAAGAAGAAAAAGGAAAAAAGGAAAAAGGTCCAGTTCCACTGCAGTAAAAATATATATATATATATATATATATATATATATATATATACGGAAGTGCTAATATCAGGTGCACTTGATGCTTCTTGCATCAGGTGCCCTCTTATAGAGCCACTTGCAGTGCAAATTTTAGAAAACTGACCGTTGGATTAGATACCCCAATCATGTATGTCATGCCTGCAAAAAATTACAGTGATCCAACGGTTGGTTCATGAGAAAACTGTCTGTGAAAAAATGATAACATTTTAAAGAACAAAAAAGTCACAGTTTTTCAAAGTTGTTTTATTCAAAAACCAACCGTTAGATCACTATGGATTTTGGCAGGCATGACATACATGATTGGGATATCTAATCCAATGGTCAGTTTTCTAAAATTTGCACCATAAGTGGCTCTACAAGATGGCACCTGATGCAAGAAGCATCAGGTGCACTTGATAACAGCAGCTCTATATATATATATATATATATATATATATATATATATTTGATATTTCAGTAGGATAATATATATAGAGGTAAAAGGATACCTGAAGTTCATGGGAATACCACCATAACGAAACAAGGGAGGTGGTGCTGTATAACCTGGCGTAAATGGCTGCAACCTCATAAATATCCATCAGATAAAATGAGTAACCATTTACTTCCAATTTGATAGGAAATAAAACACAAAAGAGGAGCAGTTGGGTAGAAACAAAGCATTAGTTTTTGTGATCTAACCAGTTAAAAGTCGTAAAACTAGGAAAAAGTCATTATTTATTAAAATGTTTAAAATAGTGTAGAGATCAGAAGCACAGTTAAGAAATCAATAGCAGACCTGACGGCAAATCTCACAGACAGTGTCACCCTTCTCATTGCACCATCTCTGTACACATTTGCGGTGAGCATACTGCAACAAACAAGAGAATCATAGCAACATGGTGAACTCACTGAAAACACCTAAAACGGATCAATCTTAAGATGCAGAAAGAATATGAGGGAGGGAAAAAAAAGAAAAAAAGAAAAGAAAAGAAAAAGAGAGACAAGAGATTTAATATCACCCTCCCTTTGGGTAGTTCACCTTAACATGATAAACAAACCAAGCAGAATTACACTAACACCGAATATAACTTCATGCGACTATTCTCTCTCTCTTTTTTTTTTTCTTTTCCTTTTTTTTTTCTCTTGATAAGCATAATGTCAAATGACTACTCATACTAGTGGCCCAGAGAATTTAGTAGGATATCAAAAAAATTGTAGACTAAGATCTTGCTTGTCCATTCTAAAAGTACATTGCTATACATTTTTATCCAGAATGCCGCTTCAGTTAGCTCTGCAGTGTGGTTAGTTGCTCAAGAATCAATTTAGAAAGCTTGAATTCAAGCTCAGAGAAGGAGGGGTGGGGGCAGGGAGGGGACATTATGGGCACTAGCAGCGTGTTATTCTGTTTTTGGAACCAAATTCAAGAAAGAATGGCTTATAAATGATCAGCAGAGTGCAGCATGTTATTTTCCTCATCATTACAGAAACCATCTCATTGTCCAAATTAGTTGGAAATCATGGTTGAAGTAAGTCATACAAAAGCAGAAGTGGCTGATTTTGAATATAATAAGGTGGCGTTTGGCGTAGCTTTTGGGAGGCTCCAAATGGGCTTCCTAGACTTGAGTCATTTTAGAAAAAAAATAAAAAAATAATGTTTGGTGAATTCATGAAAATGGGCTTTTATAAAATGTCTGTTGTTGGGAATTCCATTTAGGCGAAGTTAGCTTTTGAAAATCCATGTTTATTGGAAACACACCTTCCATACTTTTTGATACAAAAGGACTTTTAAAATATGCATTTGTCCAACTCCTTCTAAGAAGAGACAGCTAAATAGAGGAAAACATATTCAATGATACAGTTACCCATTGAAGAGTTGCTTTCAAGAACACCCAGGGAAAAAATCATACACACATTGTTCAACCAAGTAACCAAAAAATATAGAACTGAGTTTAAAATTTCTGTATGTCAACACACTAGAGAGTAATGATAAAATAACGGGGATTCAGTCAAAATCAAACCTCAAACTTGAATTTTACTACTTTTATGGCCTAAATATAGTATTCAAACATCCTAAAATTGACCTAGCATTACATAAATTTCAACTAAGCTTCTTGCGGCGATGGCTGTTGTGGCCTACTGGCATGTATCTCCTTTTTATCAAGTAATAAATTTGTGTAAGAGGTCAAAAGAGCTTTACAAAAAGACACCTTGTATGTGGGAGGTATACAGCAAGAAAGCAGCAAAACAAAACTGACACTTAAAATTGTAAAGACTTAAGAAAACTATGAAAAGAAATCCAATTAAAAACACCTACGTCTTTCCATACAAAAGACACCTAGCAATCTTTGTTCTTCATTCAGCACTTTTACACTCAACTCCTTCAAAAACTCTAATAGTGCTCTCCAAGTCTCTAACCAAAGAGTCCAAAAAATTGTGTGAGGTGCCCCCTTCCAAACAAATAACGAGCCAATATTTCTACTCTTACACCATCATTACTCAACAATTGGGAAACTGAAAGTGGTAAAACCCAATATACTCCAAAAGTAGTAAAACAAAAAGCCCACAACCGCTTTGCAGCACTACAATGATTTAAAAGATGGTCCACAGATTCTGCTGTTTCTATGCACACGATACACCAAGTTGTAAGTGCGAAGTTTCATTTTAAAATATTTTCCAATGTCAGAAATTTTTTAATCCACATTGCTAACCAAGTAAAAAAGGTCACCTTTGTGTGAACTAACGGCAGCATACTTCTTAGCTGGAAAACCACACCCCTCAACACCACCAATCACATGGCAGTAAGATTTTACCAAAACAAATTCCATTGCTACCCTCTTCCAAACAAATAACGAATCACAATTTCTACTCTTACACCACAATTACTCCAACAATTGGGAAACTGAAAGTGGTGAAACCTAATGTACACACCAAAAGTGGTAAAACAAAAAGCCCACAACCACTTTGCAGCACTACAATGAATTAAAAGACGGTCAACAGATTCTTCAGTTTCTTTGCACACGATACACCAATTTGGAGGTCAAAGTTTCTCTTTATAAGATTTCTGGCATCAGACTGTCAGATATTTATTCTATATCTTTAACCAAATAAAAAAAGTCACCTTTGTAGGAACTAACGGCAGCCATACCTTCTTAGCTGGAAAACCACCAACCCACCACCAATAAGCACATGGCAATAAGATTTTGCTGAAAAAATTCCATTGCCATTGCTTTTCCAAAAAATCTCGTCTTCCAACTCCCTTTCCAAATTTTAATTATCTTCCCAGAAACACCATCACCCCTTCCAATTCCCAATCATGAAGATTTCCCATAAAAGTAATATCCCAAAAATACATATCTCCCCTGCAACACACACTATTTGCAGTCGATGCTTCCTTTTGAGCCACAGTTTCATACAACTCCAGGAATTCCTCGTTCAAGGCTGCATCACCGCAGAAAATATTCGTCCATAACCTTATTCTCTTGCCTTTCTCATTGAATCTGATTTCCTTTTCAAAAACAATAGCACCGTTCATGATTGCTTTCCAAAGACCCATCCTATGATTTTAGGGGAGAGTGTTTGGTTTTGAGAATATGGAAGCACATAGACACCCATTTGTTAGTATTAGGAAGGGGAGTTGGGATAGGGGTAGGTTTCTAAAAAAGCCCCTATTTTTCTTATGGTCATTATATGTTTCCAAAAAAAAAAAAAAACAATGCATCTAGTATTCTAGCTCCATTTTCTAGTCTCTAAAGACTTCAAGTTGGAAAAGATTACCAAGATCACTCCAGACAAACCCCACTAAAAAGGGAAAAAAACAAAACCACACACACTACACAAAGTACCATTGGACTGCTAAAATAAGGTTAATAGCCCAATTAGTCAGGACATAGAATCATAAATCCTCAGAGATGCAAATGTGCATAGATTAAAAGCACTAGATGCATAATGATAAATTTGAGATACGCATATTGGGCACTAGTATTTCAAAACTTCGGAGTTACTTTTGGATATGCTAGAAATGATTGTACAAAGATCAAAGAATGAATTTGAAAATGCGAAAATTCAACGCATGCAATAAACCATAATTGTTAATGAAACTTCACTAAAAATTAGGAAACTAATTTGCAATATTTGTCAATGCTTTTTGAGCTATTCAATTCCATAATATTATATCATATAATTTTATGCTCAATGAAATAACCAAGAATAAGCTGGGAAGTTTGCGAATGAGTTTTGTCAAATGATAAGAAGTATTACATAAAAAATAAAAAAATAAAAAAACTCTTTTATCACCCTACATTGGAATTTCCAATTTGAGAAGCACTTATAGAAATTGAACCACAACTGACCTTCAAGCTGCCACAGCACGAACATGGCATTTCCATGTTCACTTCTTCATCCTCATCATGGCAAATCCTACACTCTACCAATTTCCTTGGAGATGACCCAAGATCCACATCCATCCCATGCGAAGTAACATCAGTTATAATGGGCTCACTTGCAGAGGGTGTAGCTTGCTGCAACTGGTTTTTGCTCTCAATAATAGCAGCTTCAAGGGTGGATTCAGTGAGCAATCGATCCACCAGCAGTACAAAATGATCCCCCATACACAGGAAATTGTTTTCAAGAATTAAATGCACAAAAAAAAAAAAACCCCGTAAAATCCGAGCCAACCCTTTGTGTAATCTCTTTTCCTTTACCGAGAGCCTGGGAAACCAATTCAAAAGAATGTCCCTCCCTGTATTACAATATAAAGCAATTTAGTAACAAGAAATTTTTTTTTTTTTTTTTTTAAGAACAAATCAAAACAAACCCAGAAAAAAATAGACTTCTTTCACAGTTAAAACCAGCTATGAATCTGCAATAGAAACAAAACCCTGATCCTCCAGACGGTAGTCGCATGAGCCTGAATCCGACCCCGACGGATTAAATGGAAAAAAAAAAAGAGAGAGGAAATAAAAATGCCCATAAAGGGAGAAATTAAAAACACAAATCTCTGTTTTGTTACTTAGAAGATATAGGAAAAGAAAAGAAGTAAAATTTCAAACCTTAAAATTTTCATCATTTGGGATTCAAGAAAACAAAAACCACCAGAAAATGAGTAAGTATTCATTAAATATAATATTCAAAATATTTATTTATTTATTCTTTTCCTTTGTTTTCTCAGCAACCAAACTGAGGGAAAAAATAAATAAGGAATCCCTATTTACCAGAAAATGAGTAAGTATTCATCAGAACAGTGAAAACCCAAATAGTACATGCAGAAAAGGAGAACCAACACATCAGAAACCAAATCTTACAAGAAAAAACCCGATGAAGGAAATACAGCTACCAGTCAAAAGAGCAATATTCAAGCTGCATCCGAGCCAGAATGGACCATCAAAGCAAAAGAGACAGAGGTGAAAAAAAATGAGGAAATAAAAGCAAAAAGATCAAAACTGGAGGTACCTTTATCTACAACCAAAAGTTATAAGAGATACGGCTTCAATATAGAAAAACCAAAAATCAAAGTGAAAGAAAATAAGAAAACCCGAAAGAACTATGAAAATGGGAGCAGACCCAGATCAGAAACACAACTCTAAAAAATAAAAACTTAGATTTAAGAGAGAGAAAGAGAGAAATGGAGGGAAAATAAGAAATAGAAGAAGACCCAGATCAAAAACAAAAAGTTAAACATATACGTATAGTCGTATAGAGATAATATATGAATATACGAGAGAAAAGAAACCCAGATTGGATGACCTTGCTTGCCTTGATTAATCAATAATCTTAAAAGAAATAATCAGAGAACATGGGAAGAAGATCACTGTGAAAGAGAATAGAAGGAAAGCGAAAGAGAATAGAAGGAAAGCTTACAAAAATGGAATGGGATTACTACAAGACAAGAAAGCAACCTTTTTCATTGTCAATTGTCAGAGGTTTCCTCACAATTTCTCCATTCGAACGAAGAAGCAAGAGATTGAGTGTCGTCGTTCTCACATATTCACAACCCCAATGAAACAAACAAAAGAGAAACTATATAAATATATACATATTCGCGCACACTCAGTCTACTTTCTCTCTCCTGTAGAGTATATGTGGGGATCTGAGAGTATACGTGGGGATTGGAAAGTGGAAAAGAGGGAAAAGGTGAAGAGGTTCTAATTTCTAACGGCAACCCCACGACCGCCACGATTCTTCTAATTACACGGTTTTGTCAACGAGGCAGGTTTGGGATGGGTCATTTCTTTTCCAATTCCGTCCCATTTAAGAAAATTCCATTCCATTTCCGTTTCCGTGGCGGGTCAGAATTTAAAATTTTATTCCATTCTAATTAAAAGATCCCATCCCATTACTGTCCCGTTACATTTACTCTTTTCTTTCTACTTTTCTCAATTTTTTTAATATCTAA
Organism: Hamamelis virginiana; assembly: GCA_017140935.1. NCBI lineage: Eukaryota > Viridiplantae > Streptophyta > Magnoliopsida > Saxifragales > Hamamelidaceae > Hamamelis > Hamamelis virginiana. The sequence goes on along the minus strand of JAESVK010000912.1, from coordinate 2,680,646 downwards.
ATAATTACAAAATACATCGATGAACATTAAAGATAATAGTTACTTATAAGAGCAAAATAAATTAAACTCCTTAAGGAGCATGATTGAAATTTCATTTTATTAAGGAGAAACTTAATTGTATAATACCTATAAAATAAATATAATAAAAATACATAAACATATATAATTGGGACGGGGCGGGTTTTTAAGCCCTCATCCCAAACCTGTCCCAAACCCTATAGGGTTTTAAAAAAAAAAATCTCAAACCAGCCCCTAACCTTATTAGGATGACCCCAAACCCTTCCCAATAGGGGTGGGGCGGGTACCCGAATAAACCCGCCTCATTGACATCCCTAGTTTTGTCGTTATGACCAATTTTCTTGTCACCACTCAAGATTTTTTGATTTTATCTCTTACTTCTCGCGATACAACTTTCATCTTATCGTCGATCCTGCACATACAAGTCTGAAGATTTGGGACGATCATATATGACGGCGAGGTATATATATATAAGTGGCTTAATAATGATATAAGGTACATCTAAAAGAATTTTATGGTTCTTAGAGAAGAATTGTAAGGAATAATCCTGTTAATGAACTCTTCTCCTGTAAAATGAATGAGACATTTGTTATTGAGTACTGCCTTAAGATGATCCGGAGCATTCATTGCATAATCTAAGAGTTAAGATCATTGAAGAAAAGGACATTGACATCTTGCATCATTCCCTTTATGCAAATCACAAGTAATTCATCATAATTTTTCACTCATTGATTTGATGAATATGCTAGTAACTGATAGGAGACCTTGAAAAGGAATCCAAAGGAAATGTTTTGATTATCAATGGAGCTTCCACTTCTAAATGCCAAACCTAAGGGCAAGGGAAAGAAGAAAAAGTCTCAAGATAAGCCAAAAGTAGGCATTAAGAAATAGAAGTCTAAAGGAAAATATTTCCAGTATGGTAAGTCAAGACATTGGAAGAAAAACGCAAGGAGTACCTAGCTTGAAGAATGGTTCTTCTAATAATACGTCCTATCCTTTATACAATTACTAATTAAGAATTAGTATTATTCTGCTTATGGTATCTTTTATCTAATTGTGTTTTTTTGTACAATTCGATTGTATGAAGAAGACAAAGAGAAGCAGAAGATCAAGTTGATATCGAGCTTTCTTCGTTTGGAAATGAATCAACAGTTGCTTCATTTGATATATAAGCTTGATACTTGATTAGTTTTTATTTAGAGTTTATAGAAACTTTATTACATTGCCAGTTATTTTAAAAAAAACTTCTTGCTGAGATTTTATTTGGTTTTAAATACTTTGTTTATTTAAAACAATTTATTTATGATATTTGATATTTTAGATAAATTCTAGCAATTGATTAAAGGTTCTTTACTCTTCATAAATGTTTTTGAATAAAGGCATGAAATGGAATACAATGATTCAACTTTATGGATCACATTAATAAATGAATTTTAATTGATTAATTAATATAAACTAATCACCTTATTATATAAGGAGATTAAAAGGATAATACATAAGATGTATAAACCTAGTACTTTAGTTTGGATACTTCATATCTATTTGAATATTTGAAAGTGTTCAAATGATTCAAAAGTATAAATATTTGAAGTGTTCAAATGATTCATATGAAGTAAAAACTAAAAGAAAAATATTGATAATATTTGGTTGAATCTTATATCACTAATAGACCTTAAATAAGTTAAACGATAAAGTTAAAGATTATTTGGGATTATGAAATATTTCAAACAAAATTTAAAAGTATGTTTTTTCAAATGAAGAGTTATTGGAAAACAATGTTTCCACAATGGTTGAGAACTATACCTTAGTGAAACATCAAAATGAATTTTATTTTATTAAATGTTTAATACATGAAATACCTTGTTTCAAAAAGCTAGTGGGAGCAATAAAGTCATTAATATTATTCTTGTTTTCCTTTATAAAGTACATACTTTAAATACTAATGTAATATTATGAATTCTATAATCGATATAGGAATTCAAATCTCTCAAAAATTCGATATTGTGAGGGATATCATATGAGCAAAATATTTCAGAAATATGAGACTCATATGGTTAAAGATAATGTACTTAAATCAATATCATCAATGCTGCAAATGGTTGTTAGCAGATATTGATTGACGATTCAGAATAAGAATTCTGAATAGAAACGAGTATATTCTTAAAGGGTTTAAGAATGTAATACTTGTATGCATAAAGAAATTTACAAGGGATGCCGTTTACAAATTGGCTAAAGGGATGTCTGGTATGTAGTGTTCTCTTTTGAGAACACAGGTCTCATTTGCTAGGACATCAGAGTTGGTAGCGAATTTTAGTTTAAATACTATTATTGAAAAATAATAAAATTACAAAGTTTGTTTGCATAGAGTCTCCATTGCCATAACACTTTTTATAAGTGTTAGAAGCTTTGTCTTATGAAGACTTGTATAAGATATTATGGTAATTGGTTTTAGTGCAAGTGGGAGATTGTTAGAGATATGCCCTAAAACCAATCCTAAAGGGCATGTCAATTTCATATTATATTAAATAGAAGGTATAACTTGTCTTATATGTTTAAATATATATATGATAAGGTCCATGAATAAATGATAAGAGAAATATACATCTCAAGTTGTTGAGATAGAGAGACTGATATTTCTCATAAACATTTATTCTAAAGAGTTCTTGCTCATAGGTTTATTAAAGTGGACATTTATAAACCATTAAAAGTAGCACATATTTAAACTAGTTCCAGTGGGAGGATAGGTAGTCTTTCCTATCAGTGTAGTGACACTATAGTTAATCTGTGGGTGCATGTTAGAGAACATGTACACTGAACATGATCTGCAAGAATATTCTTATGGAGTTTAAGTCAAAAGAATATTATTATGTTATGATTATTTATTAAGTAATCCTCAGACCTGAGGCACCATAGGTATATTGTGCATAAGTTAATAGAGTTTGATAGTATCTCGTACATCCTTAACTATTAGGGTGTAACCAGTACTCATTACCTCTAGTGGGTTGTGTATGAAGATAAATGAGTGCGCAAGAAGAAATCACAGATCTCACTTTATTGAGAAAGAATGTTAGGGTCAGTTCACAAAAATAATTCTCAGGTTGAATCTATGGCCATAGTGATAGGTGAACTGTGAAAAAGTTTCATCGGGTTCACTTTATTGAGATTATACTTTGTAGAACATATAACAAGATGTAAAGATAAAGTTTGACTTATAACAATACTTGATTATCTTAACAGTGACATTAGGCGATGAAGGATTAAGTAACATGAAGGGTTCATATAGTTCTACTATTCACCCACATCTAGGGTACGTCATGATATGTTGCTCGATGTCACTCATGACTAGTGAAGGCCTAATGGTAAGTATTATCATTGAGGGCAAAATTTAAATTGTTCCAATTGAACCAAAAATAGAAAGTTTCTATTTTAGGGAATATGAGATGTCCCAATCCACTACTAAGTTGGGGTGAACCCAAACGGTCACACACAATAGGACACAAGAGAGCTCTTTAATTTAAGAGGGGTAAGTTTCTAATTAATGTAATTTATGTGGTCTCCTTAATTAATAGTTAATTAGGGAGGACTAAGTTGCAAAATATTAGAAACCCTAGTATTTGCTATAAATACATAGGGATGAGTGCATGCTAGCACTAAGTCCACTTAACCCTAAATTAGAAGAGAAGCACTCATCACATCACCATAGGGGCCGTGAGCTAGGTGCTCTCCCAAGGCCGTGACTTGCTTTTCTTTCTCTCTAGCTTGATTTTGATCAAGCGTTGATCAATCGCAAGGAAGTTGAGGAGTTTTGTGTTCATATGGATACCGTTGGAGGTTTCATACGTTTGGAGCTTGGATGCGATTCGAGGTTTCGACAAAAGGCAATCAAGTAAATGTATTTAATTTGTTTAAATATTGTTCTTGATGTATATTTATGATCCTATGCTTGTTTCAAACTCCTGCTGGAATGTGATGGAAGGATTCTTCAATTTTATAAAAAGTTTCGTTGTATGTCTTCCGCTACGAATCCTCTATGCGCACATTCTTTCAATCATAGCAATTTTGGATTGATCTGTGGGATGAACTTGGATTTCAATCAAGTTTTCCAGGGGGCCGAGCCGGAGCTATTTTCATCTCGAAGATCCTCCATTCCATGTTCAGACTCCTGTAATTGCTATTGAGAGTGATTAGTTTGAGGGTTGACAGAATCACCTCGCTATAGTGAACTAGTCGAGGGATCGATAGGACTCAACATTAGAAGGCACTGGGTGAAAGCTTGCTGCGGTAATTCCTTCTTATGAGTTAGGGATATGTTGAAGCATGACCGGGCCAAAGCCTGATCTCCCCTGACCTCTCCTGTGCCATGAGTGGTAGGGAATTTCATGCAGAGATGGAGTGTAGAAGTTGTTGCCCCAAAGTTGTTTAGAGACAGCCTCCCCATAATGTCATTGTAAGCTGAGGGGAAATCAACGACAATAAACGTCGCATCCCTAGCAGCCTGAGTGGGAGAATAGCCAATGGTGATCGGTAAACATGTCCATCAAAGCGGCTGGAGCGATGATACTTTAAACCCGATTAGTGGTGTGTTGATCGGCAAGAGATCGGTCTGTTTTCTTCCCATCCTTTCATAGGCAATGATGAAAAGGATGTCAGTTGAACTTCTCATATCAACCAGTATCTTGCTCACAGCGTAGTTTGCAATAATGGCTTTAATGACCAAAGCATCACTATGGGCAAGTGGATTCCCTTAAGGTTTTCCTGAGAAAAAGGCAGTAGCCCATATCGAGAGGGCTTTTGTGAAAGGATGCGATCAAAACAAGGATTCGTAGCGGAAGTTCAAATAAACTTTTTTATTTATAAAGAATCCATTATCGCTTTCATTCTAGAATCGTATCAAGCATAGGGACATGAATTAAAACATACAATAACATATATTTAAAACTGTAAACATACTTACTTGTAAATCCTTTATCGTAGCTTTTCTTCGCGAGTTTCAAACGTATGAAACCTCCAACGGTATCCACACGGGGTAAGATTTCTTGAACCTTCTTGTCTTTCACAACTTTTGAGAAGACCCAAGGATGAGTGCTTGCACACGGCCCTAGGGTTCCCCTCTCTTTCTTTTATATTTTCTGTTCTTTTGGGATGTTTGGTTACAAGTGCTAGCTTGACCATTCATCCATTTTATGAGTAACACTATTCTTGATTATGTTTTGACCCCTAACTTATTAACCATTAATAATTAAGATCAAATACATTTCAATTATAGTGTTCCCCAACCTAGCAGTGGACAGGGACATCTCGGTGTCTCATAAAATAGAAACTTTCTATTTTAAGGTTCAATTGGAACAATTCTAATTTTGCCCTCATTGATAACACTTTATCAATAGGCCTTCACTGGTCATGAGTGACATCTAGCAACATATCATGACATACCCTAGGTTTGGATGAATAGCAGAACTATGTGAACCCTTCATGTTACTTAATCCTTTATCCCCTAATGTCACTGTTAAGATAATAGGTATGATATTCTGTCAAACCCTATCTTAACACCTTGATATATGTTTCACAAAATATAATCTCAATAAGGTAAGTGCAGTGAAACTCTTTTCATTGTTTACCTATCACTCTGGCCAGAGATTCAATTGAGACTTATCTTTGTAAACTAATATTGACATTCTCTCTCATCAAAAGTGACAGTGATGATTCCTTATTGCACACTCATCTATCTTTATGTATAACTTATTAGGGCCAATAAGTACCGATTACATCCTTATGGATAAGGCTGTACAAGATACTATCAAACCCTAGTAACCTATCCATAAGACAGCTATGGTGCCTCAGGTCTAAGGATTACCAATGGACGTAACATAAGAATATTCCTTTTGACATAACCTCCATAGAAATATTCTTGCAGATCAAGTTTAGTGTACATATTCTCCAATATGCACCCACAGATTAACTATAATATCACTATACAGATAGGAAAGACTACCTATCCTCCTATTGAAGTTAGTTTAAATCTGTGCTATTCTTAGCGGTCTATTAAATATCCACTTTAATAAACCTATGAGTAGGAACTGTTTAGAATAAATGTACATGAGAAATATCAGTCTCTCTATCTCAACACATTGAGATGTATATCTCTCTTATCATTTATTCATGAACCTTATCATATATGTTTATACATATAAGATAAGTTATACCTTCCAAATATTATAATATGAAATTAATATGCCCTTTAGGATTGGTTTTAGGGCATACTTCTAACATTCTGATGAGTTAAACTATATACCTGATCAGATGGAGTTGTATGTGCTGATACGCCTTTCCTGCTGATTTGCTCTCTCTGGCATAGGTAAAGCCTCTATGAATTGTATTTATGACCTCGGCCAGTCGTTGTCTTTGATCGGGCTGTCTTCAGAATTGGTAAGGCATCGCTGATTGATCATTTTCAACGCGAGATTGATCAATGAATTCTTTCAAGAATCCCTTCTTGATAAGGATTTCGATTTCATTTTTTAAATCAAAACACTCTTCGGTCAGGTGGTCGTGATCTCGATGAAAGGCATACCACTTGTTTTTGTCTCTTTTCTCTAGGTCTGACCTCATACGTTGAGGCTACTTTACGAAAGGCTGGCTCTGGACCTCATTCAAGATGTTGTTGATCGATAGTCGCAAATGTGTGAAAGATGTAAATCGCCTGGTCGGTGATCGACAACTGCTGTCAACTGTATCATTCTTCTGTTTCTTGTCTGCTTGTTTTTTATCATCAGATTCTCGATCTTTTCTTTTCTGGTTTGATTCTCGATTCTTCTTGTCGGTGTCAAAGATCTCATCAACAACGATATACTTCCTGGCCTTTTCTAAAAGTTCAATGAGAGTTTTGGGCTCCTTATTTGCAAATGAGACTCTGAGGCTTTTGGTCTTCAAACCTTTCATCATGGTAGCAATGTCAACTCTTTTATTCAAGACGTCAATTTCCAGAAGTGTCGAGCCGAAACGCTGTATATATGACTTAAGGATTTCGTCATTCTCTTGATCAAGGTTCAAGAGTTGGGTTGCTGGCCTTTTAGGTTGGTGACTGTTGACAAAGTGAGCTATAAGCGTCGTGCTAAGATCGTGGAAAGTCTTAATGGAAGATGAAGCCAATCTTTAGAACCAGGTTCGAGTTGGGCCCTTGAGAGTCATTGGAAAGGCTCGGCACATGATGGGGTCGGAAACACCTTTTAAGTACATATGATCTTTGAAAGTCAAGACATGTTCCGGAGCATCGGTGGTACCATCATACGAGTCGATTGACTGCAGTTTGAACTTATCGGGTAGAGATTTTCGTAGAATTCGAGCAACGAAGGGCGAAGTGTGATTAGCAGTCTCATGGTCAACTCGGTGGTCACGTGGTTGCTCAGTCATCCGTGGATAAGGCATAAATCGTGAAGGCTAGGGTCGGTTGCGTCTTAGTGCTAACCCTCGGGTCCCATGTGATCGTTCAGGAGCCCGAGCACCGATCTGTTAACTTTTATCAAGATTAGTCGGTCTTCTCCGGGATCCGACTTCCAAACTGCTATCCTCTCCCTCTTGTCGTCTATTTCCTTCAATAGGAAGTGCCGATCTCTGGCTATCAACCATTACCCGACGTTGTTGGTGAGGGTGGTTGACTTCTTGAGATGTGGTCCGCGGAGGCATGACTGGGATTTGAGGTGGGTGCTGAGGAGAATGATTATGAGCTTCATTGGATAGGATGATTTCTTGTTGACGAGTTAACGTCTGGATGATTAATGCCATATTCTCCATCTGTTTTTGCATGTTGAGAAGCTGAAGTTGGAAAGGATCATTCGACGATGACCCTATCTCATTTCGAGGGGGAAGATTGCCCATTTGGTGGGAAAGATCCCACCAGTGGCATGAGCAGGGGGAGCATGACTTGTCTGAGGTAGAACATTAGGGTTGTTTTCTGTATTGACGACGAAGTCCTCATCATTATGAACTCCAAGACGAGTGATCACCATTAATACGAATGAAATTTTTAAATAGAAGAGCACCGAAAAAATAATTTTTCGTGCCACACAGTGGGCGCCAAACTGATGATGTCCAAAAAAAGGTAATTAGGCCGGATTGTTTGAGACGGAGACCGATTTAGATAAAGCTCCAACGAAGGAACACCAGTGTGGTGTTCTCCCTACAAAGCTCCGATGAATAAGTCAGTTCTCATAGTAAATGCAAAGAGAGAATGTAATGAATGGGGTGTTTTTTACTTACCTGTTAAGTGAAGCGAGGATGGTATTTATAGCATGGTCATGGATATGGCCACTTGAGTATGATCCTGACATTAAATGTTCATTGCAGGTTTGATTAAAAGGCCCTTTATGGGCATTGATAAGCATTAATTGGATCATTAATGGGCATTGATCACCATTGAATGGCCCATTAATGATCTCTTAGATCTGTCAATCACATCATACCGCGTCTTTCACTAATCAGTTGTCAGGGGAGTTTTATGATTATTCCATTTGTCCAAGAGATAAGGATCTGCTTTAATTGAATGAAAATGACAAAATTGGTGGTGCATAGGAGATCGGGTAGGATCATATATGATTGGGTGATCGTGCCTTTGAATGACACGTGTTGATACCCGATCTCTAGTGGAATTTACCATCTTCAATTCATTTTGCTAGCATTTGTTTATGCATGTATGCCTGTTGGTGATTGAGAATTGAGAAGGAATCGAAAAAATAAGGTTTTGTTTTGAAAATTTGGGATGCTTGCTTGGTTGACTTGTCTGGAGGTTAATGAACCAGTTAAGTGAGCCATTTTAGCATTCCGTCATTTTAACGTATGTCCATTACTAATTTTCCTTGATTGAAAACTTAACAAACTTTGGTTCCTTGATTGATTTTTTATTTTATTTTATTATTATTATTATTATTATTATTATTATTATTTTTGTTTGAGTACCAAATTGAAAACCCCCTAAAAGTATAGGGTACCAAAGTGAAACTAATCTTTTTTATTTTTAAGTTTTTAATAACAAGTTTAAGAGTTGAAGGGATGGTAGAGAAAACAGAATTAAAATGCCATTAAATTATTGGGACACAAGTGAACTCGACAACATTGATCAACTTTAATAGAATATAAAAAAAGAAAAGAAAAAAGAAGGCAAAATTATCCAAAAATTTCTTAAAAGACAGCTATATACTATAGAGTCCAAGGCATTAGATTTTCTATCATGAGGTTCCTACGATAATCCAATTTGAAAGGACCTAATGGTATAAAGCCTATTTCCTTGGATATAATAGTGTAAAGATATTATCTTAGGGACTTATAAATAAATAACCCAAAGACAGGCAACTAAGATTAGAATTCTGCACTTGGTAATGAACCTTTAGCAATTCGGTTAGCAAGCAATGAACCTTACACTTGATCAAGAGTTGTTTCAAAACTCTTATCTAAGATTAGAATTCTGCCACACCAGAACCTCATAATTTTGCTGCATGAAAAGTCTTGTTTGCAATGCCCTTTGTAGCTGAAAATACTTTTAGATTTTCCCTATCGAATGATCTCAAGCTGTTAAAAACAAATAATATGAGTATGGTGATGAATCCATAAAAATTTGGAACGAAGGATGGGAAACATCCTTTTCATATTTTCAACTTTGATTTAGATTTGATATTCCGTTCAAATTTATTTTCCATAATTTTAGGAATATATAATGAAAGATTTGTAACTGAAATAGATTATTTGTGGTATTTGAATTTGAATGAATTTCAAAAGATATTCTTATTGTCTTAACTAGATTCCCCCCCTCCCCCCGGGAAAGATCAATATTATTAATCATGAGACAAAACAAAGAAATTTTCGAAATCCTCCTCTACGAGGCCTACGAGCCAATCACGAGGGATATCCTTCCAAATCAAGGAGTCTACAATATTAGCTAAGGCATGTTTTGAATTCAATCCTATTAAAAGACTTATATTAGGAACAAAATTCAACTCAACTCTGGACTACACCTGCTCTCCAAGCTTCCACCAATCTTCACATAGCACTTCAAATTCTCGTATCATACCACTATGAGCCAAGGCACAATCGAAGATAGCTTTTGCATCCCCTTCCATTTAGATAAATAGAAAAATTCTCCTAGCTTTTGCATACTACTAGGGTCGTCTAACTGGATTACCTTACTAAGATTAGGTGAGTTTCAACTACTCATGTTTCTGACTTCTTCTACACTAGTTTTCTAATTTTCAATCTCTTGATTTTATGTAGCTCTATGTTTTCTTTAAGGCTTTTTCAGACACTCATGTATCTCTGTCCTTTTTTTAGAGTATTTTTTAGAGACACATGTATCTTTATTTTTTTTTAAGTCATTTTCAAATATGCATGTATCTCTATAATTTTTTTTGTTTTTTTTGTTTTTGTTTTAAAATCTTTTTCAGACATACATGTACATATTTGTGTGTTTTTTTTTTAAGCCATTCGATGCTAAATATAAAATATTTTTTCAAAGATACATGTATGTCTAGTTTTTTTTTTTTTTAAAAAATCTTTTTAGAGATGCATGTATATCTCTTCAAATTAAATTTGTTAAATGTATAGATGAAACTTGTCTTTATGATTTTTTTTTTTTGGGTATATTTTCATTCATGTAAATTTTTGTATATAATCAATGCTAAATATGTTTACTTCTTTTTTAAAATAATTTTGCTATCCAAAAATCTTGCATGGATAGAAAACTCAAATTTTGAAAATTTAAAATTATTGGAATAGGGGCGAGATTTTAGGAATTTATATATGGATATTTATAAAGTATTTTGATAGCCGCCAAATATGGAACAAATCCATATATGGGCAATTGTGTCTTTTTACGCACTAAAATGGCATATTCATGTATCACCAAAAACCGTAGAGACCTATTGGTATAAAACCCTAATAATTAATTATCTTAAGGGGATATTTACTATCAAAATGAGAGGCCGGGTAGATTCCATCTTAACAATAAGGTTTCTATAATCCCTACATTTACCTGCCCAAGCTAGATACCGGGCATATTGGCCTGGCAAGCTTGACCTCTTCCTTTGATAAGTCAAAGTAGTTGACATATACAAAGGAATACAGTCCACTATTTATTGTTCCATCTTATGGAGATCATTCTGCTATAATTTTTCAGATAAAGTGCCCATTCTTTACCACTGATTGTGAGATGTTTTGAATAACAAGAAAATATTATTAAAATCTCCCATTTGTGAAACTCTTTTACATATTTGAATCACACACATGATGATATTCATGGAAATCCCATGAATAAATAAAGGGCAATATGGCTGGAAGTCCTATTTTAGCAAATTTTGTTGCATGAAGTCCTGTTGACTCTTTTTTTTCCCATGCCAAAAGGACTTTCGGCATTGTTAGACAAAATTTCCCTTTAACTAAAAAATATTCCAAATCTTCCATGATTTGTATTTCGATCACCTTATTTATTTCATTCCAAAAATATGTCACATACATTTCTCGTCAATCTCCTCTTTCTCTCTTGTGTCTCCTTCTCTAACCTTTCGTCTCTCTTATTTCACTCCAAAAATCTCTCCCACAAACATCTTTCCTCAATCTCCTCTATCTCTCCCATATCTGTTTTTTTTTCTCTCTATGAATTAAATTTCACTCCCACAAACCTCTATCCTAAAGAAAGTAGATACCAATGCAGTGAAAATGGTTTTAAACGTAATGAAAACACTGTCAGTGCAATTAAAATAGATACCACTATAGCAAAAATGATTATGGATGCAATGAAAGTACTAATAGTGCAGTAAAAATGGATACTAGTTTAGTGAAACTGAAGTAGAACATATTCTACAATGAAAATAATAAGAAAATGCATTAGAGATGTTGTAAAAATCATACCCAATGCATAAGAAAATAAAATTAAAATCATAAGAAGTGTATCAAAGATTTAGTGAAAATCATCCTTAATGTAATGAAATTCATTCTCAGAGGAGATTGAGGAGATAAAGAAATACAAAATGATCAATGCAGTGAAAATCATCCCTAGTGCGTTAGAAATGGAATGAAAACCATAAAAAGTGCATTAGAGATGTATGTGAAAACCACCCCCCGTAGAGTGAAAACTATCTCTATATAGTGAAAATCACCCCCATTAAGTGAATAACATTCTAGTGCAGTGAAAACCATCCATATGTAGATTGAGGAGAGAGAAAGAAAGAGATGAGAGAGAAATAGAAAATTAAGGGGAGAGATTCATTGGAGTTGAGAGAGAGAAAAATCTTATCTAATGATATGAGCAAGTTGTTAGAAGATTGTTACAAGGGTAGTACTGCCATTTATAAAAATAATTTTAAACGTTATGGTCTTTGCGCATGAAAGAAATTAGGACCTATGGCAGGAAAGAATCTCTTTCACGACTTTATGTAGCAAACTTCTATCGTTTGGAACTTATCACTCGAGGGGTTATAAGCTGGTTGTCTAAAGTTACTCCCTCCTAGCTTTTGTTGGGATCACTTTAGTATGAAATTTTTGATATTTGAAGAGACGGTTTGGATGTAACTGTGAACCAGCCAACCTGATCGGGAGGCCCTCTCGTTCACTCTTGGGGGGTGTTTATCTTGAGTGGATTGTGGATGATGTTTATCCGTCTCGATTTATCCTTCTCTATTATCCACGTTTATCCTTCTCTATTATCCACTCAAGATAGGGTTTTTGAAAAGGGATGAGAGTTTGTAAAAGACTAGGAGTCGCCACCTTATTTTTCGGGAACAAGGAAACCACAAAAAAAGTTTTATTTTCAATAAAACATTGACCCCATATTTTGGAAAAGCATGGTCTTTCGAATCAAAGTTGGATTCGGGGGCTAGGTTACGAAGTGGGAAGGTTCCAAGGAACTCCTTGTAGGCACCCACCTCGCCCTAATTAAAGGTCTCCTAATTAAGTTTGGGCTTTATCAA
>JAESVK010000912.1:2650171-2667668 GCA_017140935.1 Hamamelis virginiana | reverse complement strand
ACCTCGCCCTAATTAAAGGTCTCCTAATTAAGTTTGGGCTTTATCAAAATCTTTTCAAAACAATCCTAGTATATCTAATCAACCACAAAATATGAATAATAATATATAATAATAATATATAGTACAAAAGTATACACAATCATAAGAGTCTTAGGAGACTAGAAGTCAACCTAAGATTGGACTTGCGCCCTATTGACTGCCTACGTACCTTATCAATTGCTTGACAAAGATCAAAGTCCACGTAGTTCGATTACATAGGACTCTCCTATTGTAACAAACTACATAATCGTAGATATTCTATCTTATCTTGGACTCTAGCTTCGAGAGTTTGAGTTTGATTAAAACACTTGTTATGAGAGATGAAATTTCATTCCATTTTGAATTCTTTCAAAATCACTTTTAGAATTGTTCTCGAAGTAGAATCCTAGGTAAAATAGAACTCTACTCTTATTGTAATTCTTACAACAAAGAAGAGTCCTAAGTGGGATCAAGTGACCCCCCTAATCCTAGGGTTTCTAGCTAATCCTAGGTTAGTCTAAATACCTAAAATACTAAAATATGCTTGCTGGAATTTAAGTAAAATAAATAAAAAACACAACAAACAATGCTAACAATGTATGAAAAATGTCATAAATGCAATCTAATCAAACTATGTGAACCTAGGCATGTTTCTAAGTTTGTTTAGACCTAAAAAAGTGAGTTTTAATCCACTTTAAGGCCACTTTAAATCCATGGACAGATTTGAAAGTAATCAAAAATTGAGTTTAAAACCCATAAAATAAAAGAATAAAAGGAGTGAAAATGACCAAATATGCAACCTAGTATGATATATCAAAATAGTCATGCATCGTGCTTGAAAACAATTAATTTTATCACAAGGGAAGGGACTTACCTTTACTCGCTCCCTCGATCACAATTCATATAGCATTCCAACCAAGACACAATTAAAATAATGATATAAACAAACCTAATCACTAACTATTAATATACAACCTTCAATTTTATCCTAGCATGATAACAATATGCAAAATGACTCAAAGAGATGGACTAATATGATTTCCTAACTAAAAAATAACATGCATAATCCTAATTTCCTAGTATTTATTGTAGACATGAAATAAATCCCAAATATCTAATCCTAACATGGCATGATCAAAGAAGAGTGGAAGAAAAGAAATATGCATACATATTAAAAAAAAAAAAAAGCCTATTACGCAAACTAATATAGAACCTAAACTATGCATGTTAATAATAAACTATATCCTATGCATACTAACAATAAACTAAACCCTATGCATACTAAGAAAATAAAAACTTAACCTAACATGATTAAAGAAGAAAAAGAAAAAGAAAAAGAACAGAAAAGAAAACTACTAACCTCTGCCTTCTCGCCTTCAAGCTTCAAGCCTTCTCCTCAAGCTCCAAGCCTTCTCTTCAAACTCCAAGGACTCTAAGGACCTCAAATACTTTAAAACTTAAGCTAGAGTGCTATGGGGGAAGCTTGTGCAATTGCTCAAGCCTCTACTCTCCAAGCTAGCTCTCTAAAGCTTATTCTGTGTGTTGAAATTGATTCTAGGGCCCTCTATTTATAGGGAGGGCTGAGTTTGATCAATGACTGAGTTTAAATCTCCTAGGAATGATCCAACGGCTCAAAATCAGTCTTTTAAGGTGTTCATACTCATCCAAAAGTCCCCATGGCCGAACTAGACACATGGCAGGGCTTGGAAGAGTCCCGGGCAGAAAAACCACTCAAAATGTGCAGTTATTGGCTAACATAATCGATGGCAGTCCTCCTTGGGACGGTTGGCCGTCCTTCATGGACGGTTGGCCATCCTTTGGTGGATGGTCGTCGATCTTCCATGCTATTTTTGGCCTATGTGGGCCTATCTCAGCCCGTGTCGTCCCGGTTTCGGCTTTTTTCTGCTTTTCGGGCCCGTTTTAAGTCCAAATTTGACGATTCAAGTGCCGAAACGGTCGTGATTCGATTCTCCATGTTTTAAGAAGTGTTTGAAGTGAAAATGCATTGACCTAGGTCAAATGTTTAGGGAAAAGTCGACCGATTAGCTGTTTAGGGCCTGCTGGGCCCAAATTAGGGTTTTGAAATTTGCTAACCGATTGCTTTCGAAGTCATTTCTTCTTCTTGAAACAAGTTTTAAGATGTTTTAGGAAGTGTTTTTAAGCCTTTGAAGGCTTTGGTTTGATAAAAATATCGAATCCCTGTCGCTTCCGGTTGAAACCCTAATATGGGCTTTGAAAGGGCCTTTCGAGCTTCAAGAGCCAATCATGAGCCAGAAGGCTCCACAGATCTTGTCATTGATCAACTTAGCTACCAAACACACTTTACATATCTATGCCAAAGCCTCGAGACCATTCGAGACAAGATCAACAGTCATTCAGGGCTTTTGTGATTCAAAGGACCAAACTGCCCTTCAGTCACAAAAAGGCCTTATTTTCTATCAAGCCTGGCTCGGATTGCCATGAAATTTTGCAGGGACGTTCTTAGAATCTCTAAAAACCTAATTCAAAAAGAACCGACTCAATCTGACCTAAAAACACACATGTGATAACGACCTCTACCTAATTACCCACAAAGGGTAAAACTGGGAACTTAGGGTTTTAATACCCTATTTCACTTCTAATCACAGGCAACCATTCATGACCATACTTATGGTAAAAAATGGATGTCTACAGAAGCCCCTCGTTGATGTTCATAGCTTCGCTAGTGAATATCAACGAAACTGACATCCCATTTTTGACACAACAAAATAGGGATAATTAACCATCAAAATTATTTTGAAAGTTTCGCTTCAAATTCTCTCTTCCTAGAAGTCCCACTTCTAGTTATCTCAAGGATTTTCAATCCTTTTGGAAATTGCATTTCCAATTATCATAAAAAATTTGGGAGTCTTCGACTCATTACTAGAAATTTCATTTCTAGTCAACTTAAGGATTTTCAATCCTTTTGGAAATTGCTTTTCATAAAATTTGGGAGTCTTCGACTCATTACTAGAAATTTCATTTCTAGTCAACTTAAGGATTTTCAATCCTTTTGGAAATTGCATTTCCAATTATCATAAAAATTTGGGAGTCTTCGACTCATTACTAGAAATTTCATTTCTAGTCAACTTAAGGATTTTCAAACCTTTTGGAAATTGCATTTCCAATTATCATAAAAATTTGGTAGTCTTCGACTCATTACTAGAAAATTCATTTCTAGTCAATTTAAGGATTTTCAATGCTTTTGGAAATTGCATTTCCAATTATCATAAAAATTTGGGAGTCTTCGACTCATTTCTAGAAATTTCATTTCTAGTCAACTTAAGGATTTTCAAACCTTTTGGAAATTGCCTTTTCAATTATCATAATATCATACCTTAATATCATTTACATACATTTCATGTATACTTTATCAATACTTCATAGTTTCAAAGTTTTGGGCCTCGAAAATGGGCTTTTCTCATTAGCCTTTCCCTTCATGGGTTTCATAAGCTCACCAAATCAAATGTATTCATAACCATTTCATGATTACAAACTTATTTACACAATCTTTTCATTCATTCATTTCTAAATCTCATGGTTTTCAACCAAAAATTTCATCATTTCATGTGAACTTTCCTATTCACAATTGCTTAATTCTCACTTTGGTATGCACCAAATCTTCTTCATTTCTCATCAACTCATCAAATATCATTCAATCTCAATCAAATGCACTTTCCTAAATCAATTTTTGAAAGAAAATGAATCAAAATTGGTCAAAATAGGCCAAAAAAAGTCAAAATTGGGCCTAATGGGCCTCAAAACCCACAAAAAGTCAAAATTAGGCTCAAGAATGGATGACCATCCAAGCAAGGATGGCCAACCGTCCAAGGTGGACGGCCAGCCGTCCCTTGGTGGACTGCCACCCGAGCCATCATCCTCCCATTTAGGTGCTTTAAGCCCCATTTGCCCATTCATGCATCCTTTGTCCAATTTGAGACCTTATTTCTCTAGAATTTTTCAATTTATTCAAAAATCTATCAAATTCAACTTCTTTCTACCCAAATCAACTTTCAAACAGCTCAAGTGTATCTAGTCACTTCAATTTGTGAATTAAAAACCTAGGATTTCATCCTTGCATTTCAATTTGGGGACCCAAATACACATATACCCATTTTCTCAAATTCATCTTCTACCTATACTTATGGCAAATAGGTATGAATCAAAGTACCCATACATGAAGATGAAGAGCTACAAAGCACCTTTTCATGATCCCAACAACTCAAGCTTGTTATTGGAGCCTAATGCTCATCTCTCCCACGTCCATACTCTACAAGAGGTAAGCTTACTTTCCATGCTCTTTCCTTGAATCATTGATGTCTAGATGCTTTGATATTGATCTTTGGATATTGTTTGATGACTTGTGTTCATGAAATTTGTATTTGGCAAAGCTTGGGAGCCCCATTTTACTAGCTTCACAAGCTTGAAATATTGCCTACCAAGTGTTTGATAAAATTCCCAAGAGACTAGAATTTGATTTTTTTGATTTAAATTTTCTCATGCCATGATTCAAAAATGTTTCAAACATCATTTGGATACCTCCAATGACAAGTTTTCATAATCATTTTCAAAAATGTGCATACTAGGTGTTTGATAAAATGCCTAAAGGGGGCAATTTTCAAATTTTCAAATCATTTCATTATATCATGCTTTTTCAAATGTTTTCAAAATAATCATATCATGATAAGTTTTCAAAACATTTTAAGTAATGCACATGTCAAAAATTTTCATGAATTAAGACTTAGCTTATTTTTCAAAACATTATTGTATAAAGTGTCATTTTCATGACTTTTATTTCAAAACTTTTGCTAAGTTTTTATTTCATGATTTTCAAAATTCTATTCTCTTAGTATTTTTATTTCCAATTCAATTTTCATGAAAAGAAGTCATATGGCATTTTAAATGAATTATGCTAATTCTTGATGTAAAATTGAAAATACCAAAATTAACTACATTAATCATGGTATATATTTTTTTGAATAACTCACAATTGACAAACCATTTGAGAAATAAAATTTGGACATTTTTTTTTTTTTTTTGAAAATGTGCCATTTTGTGAGTTGATTTTGTATTCTTGATTCAAAGAATTAGCATAACTTATCTTTATACCTCTAATCCATTAATCTTTATCTTTATAGCCAGAGTTCGACATCATGACTCGGTCATCCCTTCAGGGCATTATTGGATGGTGGGCTAGGATGGATACCCTCCAACCATATGCCAAAGCTACTATCCGGAGACTTGGTTTTGGAGATTTTATCGACTCACTGTGGGTTGATACTATGGATAGACAGGCCCTCATGGCCTTATCTGAGCTTTGGTGGGACACCACTAACACATTCCACTTTGAGTTTGGGGAAATGACTATGACTCCCCTTGATTTTACCGTGATCACTGGACTTTCCATTGGGGGTCGCCCTTTGGATTTTTATGAAAGTGCAAGCAAAAACTCAACTTACTTGGATACCTTTCTTAGGGCAGGCGATATTGAGATCGTGAAGAAATCAGTTCGTCGAAATACCATCTTTAACACTTTTAGCAACATACCTGAAGGAGGAGATCCTGACCACATCGTGCGGGCTTTCCTCTCGTACTTGTTTTCCTGCACTCTTTTCGCAGGCACTGCTGATTTGGCACCTCTAGGCCTTCTTGCCAGGTTGGAGGATATTGATTCCATTCCTCAGTATGACTGGGGTGGTGCTGCCTCGGCCACCATGTACAGGACCATGTGCTGTCGGTCTCGAGGGGTATGCACTGACTTTGGAGGCATGAGATTCGTTTGGGAGGTATACTCACTTATTTTGAGAAAATATCATAAATTTCCATTTACTCATCTTCTAACATTGCACATATTCTGCAGGTATGGGCTCATGAGTACCTTGACCTGAATAGCCTTATCTTGATTGCTAATAAACTTTCCTGGCCAACCCTCGCTATATATGCCCCAGATAGGCGGGTGAATGCCATTGCCCATAGGCATGATTATGCTTACAGTCGTGCCTTTCTTGCAGGGTTGCGCTCTAATAAGGTAACAGTCTTCATTTCTGCTTACCTTTCTTAATGATCAAACTTTCTCTAATATACCTTGTCCTCAGGTTAGGTGGAACCCTTGGCGTCATTGGAGGGGTACCATGCATACTCGACTTAATTATGTGATCGAGATGTCACATAAGAGAATCTTGTTCGAGGGGCCTTTTGGTAGGTATTGGTACCTTGGGGAAAGAGTGCGTGCCTAGCTTTGTGGGTCTTATTCAGTTGCCCGTGTGCCTCATGCACCTCATTCTTCTATGAGACATGCTGATAAATTGACAGATCATGCCTTAGTAGACGCTATGGTTGGTGTATTTGCGGATGCTTTCCATCGTCCGCATGAGGATTATCGTACATTTTGTCAGCGCTATCTGATGCGTCCACTTGTATCAGGATTTCCACCTGCTGAGGTATCAAGCTTTCTCTTGACAGCCTTGCCTTTTTTCTATACATTATTCTTCATATCTCTTTATTTGGCAGGGTCGTCGAACTTGAGGACATGCTTCCCATCCTACAGCTACTACGGCTCCTAGTGAGGGCGAGTCTTCATCCTCTGCTCCTTCTTTGCCACTTGTCCCTTGGCAGGTGCAAGTCATTGAGGATGGTAGCTTTGTTCAAAGACCGATCACTCGAGTGCCGTATAATGAATATCCACACATTTATCCTTCTTACACTTCGGTAATTATTATACTTTCACCATTTGTCATATGCGGCTTTCTCTCTCTTAACATTTTGAATTTTTCGACTTTTTAGGTGCCTGTATCATACACTGAAGAGTGGCTAGCATATAGTGCATCATTGACTAGGGAACTTCAAAGCATGAATCTTGATGCACACAATGCGAACATAGCTGCACATGTAATTCTCTCTCTACTCTTTCAATCATTAGTGATCTCATTCTTCACCAATCTTGCCTAATCTTTGGGTTTACAGGCTTCAAGCCATCCTTCACAGGAGCACCATGGATCAAGAGGGGATCACGAGGCATCGGGTTCACGGGGAACGAGGAAATCATCCCGGCGGAGATGATTTTGTATTATTAGGCCTATAGGAGGCCTGCTTAGGGCTTTTTTTGTAACTTTTTCTCTATGTATGCACTAAAAACCCTAATTGGCATGTAATTATATCCTAATGAGAATACAAATATGTTTCAATTGCTTTTTTGGTTCAATTTTAACCCAAAAATAGGTCAAAACTGACGAAAATTGAGCGAAAAGTCAAACCGAGCGTCAAAAAGTCTCGAAAAAATCAAAATTAGGCAAAAATTGGGATCAGGGATGGATGACCATCCCTCCATGGACGGTTGGACGTCCCTAGGGGACGGTTGGCCATCCTTTGGGGGATGGTCATCAACCCTGGTTTCCATTTTTTGACTATTTTGACGTTTTGAGAGTTCTATTTCGCCTCTAACTCGATTTCTTTGCCAAAAAGCTATAAAAACACACCTCTATGCTCACTTTCATCACACTAAACACAATGGAAGCTCTCAAGTTGATCATCAACCTGTTTGTAGCAAGAATGAGGGCAGAAGACAAGAAGGTGTTTGCACGATTCGGCCTGACTTCATGGTTCTTTCTCTGTCATGTGAAGCTTGAAGACAAGCTTCTCAACTCTGTGATCCACTTCTGGGACTCTGATCTTCATGTGTTTCACTTCAACTGTGAAGAGGTATGTTCTTTATTTGAAGAGTTTTGTGCCTTGATGAATGTCTTTG
Source organism: Hamamelis virginiana (assembly GCA_017140935.1). Classification (NCBI taxonomy): domain Eukaryota; kingdom Viridiplantae; phylum Streptophyta; class Magnoliopsida; order Saxifragales; family Hamamelidaceae; genus Hamamelis; species Hamamelis virginiana. The sequence continues at coordinate 2,659,888 of JAESVK010000912.1, read as the reverse complement.
TTAATGGTCCCTTCATTTTTCCTACCATCCGTCGAGGTTACTTCCAAACCTTTTCTTCTCTCTTTGACCTCTCACCTATGGAAGCTTCTTCATATATCCATGAAAACTCCATTGATCTTCTCAAACTAGCTTCATTTTTCTTGAGGGAAGGGGGAAAACCACTAGCTCTTCATAGGCCTACCCAGTACGCACTCGCCTTGTGCATAGTGGGCTGTTTCCTTGTTTCGAGCGGAACCATTTTCATACCCATTGAAACATGTGAACTCATTCTGCCATTGTCGAAGTCTCATAACATCATCCCTCTAGTGCTAGCTGAAACCCTAAACAGTCTTGACCACTTTCACTCCAACTCTGCCTCTTGCATTAGGGGTAGCCCTATTCTCCTTCAAATGTGGTTGGTTGAGAGACTTAGGCTGATCACTCCTCTTGATGGGTCCAAACACTTGTCCCATACCTATTGTTTGCGTAAGCTTTTGTTTCTTGAGCGTCGCTCAATTCAGGACATGGTCATCTTCTTCTCTTCTCTGACTTGGAGAGATATTCAGTGGCATGTGGCTATATGTGACTGTGGTGAAGAGTTTGAACTACACACTTCAGGATGTTGTCAGGTGAAGCTTATGGGCCTAAAGCATACATCATTTTACTGGGCTTCTCGTGTGCTTTGCCAGATGGGCCGTGCTCAAACAAACCTCCCTATCAAAGGGCATGTTCATGGGGTAGAGGCAGCTACTCCTTCTTTTGTATCTTGGACTATGAAGAAATGGGCTTCAAGCTTATGTTTGAGTCAGGTAGTGGATCGCAATGGGCCTTTTAGGCTTGATGGGGAGTATCGGGCTTAGCTTAAACAAGACTTGGGTTCAAAGGTGCAGGCTATGAAGGATAAGGTTCGAAGCCTCGTTTATGGTTCTCGAGTTACAGCTCAGTTGACAGGTTCATCACTTCCACCAGATGCTTCACGAGTTAGGACGACTAAAAGAAACAGGGGAAATGAGAATGAAGCCCAAACCAGCAGAGCGAGAAGGACTTAGAGTAGATTAGAGATTATTTTTTTTTTACTTTTTTTGAGCAATATAGGATTTGAAAAAAGCAGGAAATATGGACACATATGGCATGTAATAAATCTTTCAAAAGGTTTCTACCCTTTATGGATGAATAAATATCAATTTTATTAAAATCTCAATAAATGTCCCTTAATAATTACAAATGAACCAAAATTTTGGTGTTTTTACAAGAAATAGACCGCACCCAAAGTAGCTTTATGGGCTGCCTACGTATCCCCGTCCTTGATGCAATGCTTTGTCATTTTTCTCTAACTCTTTGTGATATTTGGGGAATCAGGTCTTCGTAGTTCATGAATCAAATTGAAGAAGTCCACTTTTTTTTTTTTTTTTTTGCTCTAACTTTTGCCTAAGCAGCATTTTCAGGTTTTCTACTTATCGAGCTTGATTTTTTTTTTTATTTTTTTATTTGAATACCCTAACTTTTGCCTAGGCAGCCTTTTCGGGTTTTCTACCTAGCGGGCTCTTTTTTATTTATTTATTTATTTTTATATGTGGTACTTCTTTAATTGATCCAAATTGGTAGGTTGAGAGAATTCATTCCCGTCAATGTCTGCAATCTTCACGGCTCCGCCTGACAGTATTTCTCTGATGATGTAAGGACCCACCCATGTAGGCTTGAACTTTCCTCGCGGGTCGTGGATCGGTGCTCGAATCTCCTTTAGTACTAAATCCCCTTTCTTCAAACCTCTGTGCTTCACTTTCTTGCCAAACTCCTTGGTTATTCTTCTTTGATACCCCTGAATGTGGTACAGTGCCCTCAATCGCCTTTCATCCAGTAGAGCTAACTCTTCATACAGGTTTCTTATCCATTCTACTTCCGCCAGTTGACTCTCTATGGAAATTCTTAACGACGGGACTTCTAACTCTATAGGCAATACCGCTTCCATTCCATATATAAGTGAAAAAGGTGTAGCCCCGGTCGATGATCTAATGGAAGTACGATATCCCCACAATGATAGTGGTAATTTCTCATGCCAGTCATTGTAAGTCTCAGTGGTCTTTTTCAAGATCGATTTGAGATTCTTATTTGCTGCCTCAACAGCCCCATTCGTCTTGCTTGTCATTCAATGTCTTGTAGGATGCAGCTTCTACCCACTTGGTGAAATAATCTATTGCGACCAGGATGTACTCGTGCCAATTTGAGGCTGCAGGGGTTACCTTGCCAATGATGTCAATGCCCCATGTTGCAAATGGCCATGGCGAAGACATGGTAGTGAGTGGCATCGAGGTTTGATGTTTTCCACTTGCAAACACTTGACATTTATGACACTTCTTGACATGTAGATGGCAATCCCTCTCCATAGTTGACCAATAATACCCTAATCTCACGATCTTTTTAGCTAGCATGTATCCATTCATATGCGGAGCCCCAGCCCCTTCATGCACTTCCAACACTATTCTTTCAGCTTCTTGTTCATTGACGCACAACAGATGCACTCCATCATGTGATCTCCGGTACAACTTCCCCCCACACATAATATATTGACTGGCTAACCTCCTTATGGTCTTCCTGTCTACGGATGACGCCTCTTTCGGATATTCTCATTTTTCTACAAATTGTTGGATATCATAGTACCACGGCTTTCCATCATTCGGCTCTCCTTTTTGGATAACACAACAGTAGGCCGGTTTTTCTCGAGACTCAATAATGAAAGGAGTTACACCTTCATCTTTAGGGATATCTACCATGGATGCTAGAGTGGCTAAGGCATCCGCAAACTTATTCTTTAACCTAGACAGATAAAAGAAGTCAATTCGACGGAATTCTTTCACCAAATTATCTAAGTACTCATGGTAGGGTAACAACTTCTTGTCCCGAGTCTTCCACTCTCCTCTAGTCTGACATATGATCAAGGCGGAATCCCCATATACTTCTAATTATTTCACACCCAATTCTAAGGCAGCTTCCAATGCCAGGATACAGGCTTCATATTCGGCTATATTATTAGTAGCATCAAAGGATAACCTGACAGATAATGGTATCAAGTTATTCTCCGGTGTAACTAACAACATGCCTATTCCACATCCTCTCTTATTATAAGCCCCATCGAAGAAAACTTTCCAAGGCTCTTTACTTACTTCTAGAATCTCTTCGTCGGGAAACTGGTACTCAGACGGTCTTTCTACTAACGACGGATGTTCTGCTAGAAACTCTGCCACCGCTCTCCCTTTCACTGATTTCTGCACCACATATTGAATGTCGAACTCTGATAATAGCAATAACCAACGGGCTGTCGTATAAGATAACACCGGCTTCTCTAATAAGTACTTCAGGGGGTCCATGCGACTAATGAGTTGCACTTGAAAAGACAGCATGTAATGGCGGAGCTTTTGGGTAACCCACACCAATGCCACACATGTTTTCTCTAATGCGTAATATTTAACTTCATAGTCAATCATCTTCTTGCTCAAATAGTACACCGCATTCTCCTTTCGGGATTCTGGGAGATACTGAGCTAACATAGCTCCCATTGCAGTTTCAGTGAGTGCTGAATAAAGTAGCAAAGGCTCACCTTGCCGATGGGGAACTATTATTGGTGGGTTGCTCAAATATCTCTTGATGGTTTCAAAGGCTTCTTGGAACGCGTCATTCCACTTCATGGGCACATCCTTCTTAAGAAACTTAAAGATAGGCTCACAAATCATGGTCAGTTGTGCTATGAATCGACTGATAAACTGAACTTTGCCTAAGAATCCTCGAATCTCCTTTTCTATCTTTGTCGGCTGCATCTCCGTGATGGCTTTAATCTTCCCCAGGTCAACCTCTATTCCTTTCTGAGTGATCATAAATCCCAGCAATTTCCCCGCAGTTACTCCAAAGGCGCACTTTTGAGGATTCAATCTTAGATTATATTGCTTAATTCTTTGAAGGAACTTACTTAGAGATTCAAAATGGTCTACTCGATCATTAGACTTCACGATCATATCATCCACATACACCTCCACTTCCTTATGAATCATATCATGCAATAAGGTGGTTGCCATTCTCTGATAGGTAGAACCAGCGTTCTTTAGGCCAAAGGGCATAACTTGATAACAGAAAGTCCCCCATTGAGTAATGAAAGAGGTTTTCTCCAAATCTATAGGGGACATCTTTATCTGGTTATAACCCGAGAACCCGTCCATGAAAGATAACAGAGCATGGCCGGCGGTACTATCCACCAGGATATCTATATGTGGCAACGGAAAATCATCTTTAGGGCACTCCTTGTTTAAATCCCGGAAGTCTACGCACATTCTAACCTTCCCATCTTTCTTAGGTACCGGCACAATATTAGCTAACCACTCGGGGTACTCTACTACCTGGAGAAATCCAGCGTTCATCTGCTTCACTACTTCATCTTTGATCTTTAGTGCCCACTCTGGCTTCATTCTCCTCAACTTCTGTTTCACCGGCTTAACCCCCGGATTAGTAGGGATAAAGTGTTGTACTATGTCGGTGTCAATCTCTGGCATATCTTTATACGACCATGCAAATACTTCTATATTTTTTCTCAACAATCCTACCAATTTTTCTTGTTCTTGTGGTGACAAAGTTGCCCCAATTTTAATTATTTTAGGCGATTCATCGGATCCTAAATTAACTGATATTAATTCATCCACATTAGGTCGAGCATATTCTATTTCCCTTCGTTGTTCAAATTCAGGGGGAACATCCTCTCTAGGATCTATGTTCATGCCATATACACCCATAGAAGATAGAAGAGATAAGCTGTAAATGCAAAGAATGAAGAAAAATGAATACTTTATTAATCGTGAAGAAAGTGGGATAACAAAACTAAGCTATCATTCGCCTCATAACAGAGAAGAGATGATTTTATTGAAAATGGAAAAATAAGAGTCCTATTCTACAATCCTATAGAAAGAAAGTATAGAAATCCTACAAGCTATCATATGATGGTAGTGAATTTTCCGCAACTGAGTCTTCAACTTGAGGCTCATACTCAAGGCTCCAGTTGGTCAATGGACTGATGGTATCTTCAATGAGGTGGATAGGATTGGGTTCATGAACATGCTCTTCGATGCAGGCGATTTCTTTGAACATAGCCCCTACGGCGACTTCATTGATATAGTCGACCCAGTCAAACTCTGTATGCTCTTCAGCTGTGATGGTAGTTGGAGAGAGAGGTAGTGGAGTGTTGGAGAAGATTTCAAACCCAGGAACTCTAGCCTTCTAATCTTCAAGGTAAATGGGCTCAGGGAACCCACAATAAGGGAAATCGTCCCCTTCTTTGACAAAAGCCTCATTCAAAGTGGGCCGGTAAGGTTTCAGAGTGAGGTTAAGGACTCGTCGCTCTTCTTTAGCCAACTGTCTTTCTCTTCTTTTCTGTGCCATCTCTTTTCTGTCAACTTTGGTACTTTGATAGCCCAACCCGAATGGATAAATTGCTGAGGGATACTCGATAGAATCAGGCATGCCTTGATGACGACGTCCTAGGCCCATTCCTGGAAAGAAGCCCATATTTTTCATGATCTGGCCTACTTGCATATTCCCATATGGACTACAATCTAGCACCATCTTCTCTTTACATCCAGATTCAACTTCTACACACTGTATGTATTCAAAGCCTGTCAATGGTACTTCTTCGATCTCTGGCTTGATCTCACAGATAGGTACACGGGTAGGAGTGATCTCAGAATCTCCCTTCAATGTCACCACTGAGCCTTTGTAGGGGAACTTAACCTTTTGATGGAGGGAAGAAGGCACAGCCCTAATTGGATGAATCCAAGGCCTACCAAGTAGAAGATTGAAACAAGCAGGCACGTCTAGTACTTGGAAATCGACTTGGAATTCTACAGGCCCAATAGCTAGAGATAAAGTGACCATGCCAACTACTTCTCTTCGAGTGTTATCATATGCTTTCACAGTTTGCCCTGACGGTTTGAATTCTGACGGTTCGATGCCCAAGGAAGTGGCGGTGCTGAGAGGACATATGTTCAAGGCTAACCCATTATCTATCAACACTGTAGGAATTCTCTTGCCCATAGTATCCACCGTGACATACAAAGCTTGCAAATGATGAGGTCCTTTCTTTGGAAGGTCTGACTCTGTGAAGGATATTGACTGCCCATGCTGAACTGGACTGACCAGACTGACTAAACCCTCAGGTGAAGTATCGATGGGGATCTGAACCTGGTTGAGTAGCCTGAGTACTGCCCGCCTGTGCTTTTGAGAAGCAATTAATAGTCCCTAGATGGTGATATTGGCTTGAGTACGCTTGAGCTGTTTCAGTATCTTTTCCTCTTCCTCTTGAACTTCAGTGCGTTGAGATCTTTCTAACTCTCCTAAAGGATCGTCGGATTCCAAGTTGGCGGGCTTGAAATGATGACCTCCTCTAGTGACATGGTTAACATCTTCCTCATCACTGGCCCAAATATCTGCTATCTCCTTGGGTGTGTTCATCAAATCTTCCTACTCTATAATATCAATCTCATTCTCTGACCCATCATCTATGGTAGACTCGGTAGAAGTCGAACTTGATCCGAAATACTGGGTGACCCATGGTTGTCTTGGATAGACGGTCCGGTGATGGGTGTCTCCATTCATATGGGTGACCTTGGTTGTGAAATACTTATTGAGGATACTCTGGCTAGCTTTCTCAAAACAGATGAGGTTTGGATCTTTGGGTTCAACCTGAGCCACAGGAACATCTTCTTTAAGTGAGTCAGGGTCATCACCCCAACTAGAAGGAGCAATGGGTTCTTCAAAGGTGGATTTTTCAAATGTGGGCTTCTCCATCTTAGGGTAATGGACATAGAAGTCGAATTTCCCACTAGGTTCTCCCAACAGGCCTACTTTGGGATCTCCAGCCTCATATCATTTTCGCAACTCCCATTGGCTAGTTCCAGTCTTGGAAAAGGTTTTCTTGGTTCTAGCATTAGATCTAATGGGTTCAATCTTTGTCACCTTAGTTTCACAAGAATCTTCAGGGCAGAGAACATAGAAGCTAAACCTCCCATTTCTTTCTGTCAACAAATCCACACAAGGATCTCTAGCTTCAAATCTTTCTTTGAGAGCCCACTGACTAGTACTATTCTCTGACAACTGACCCACTTTGGGAGGCTTGAGAAGCCCATCTGAATTAAAACCTGGGAATGTATTTTTCTCAAACTGTCTCCATGAACGATAAAATCCCTTTGGGCTAATGAAGGGTTGGGGGATTTCAATCAGACCTTGATCGAAGAACCCTTGTACTATATTCCGCAATGTATCACAAGATTCAGTGTCATGGCTATGGATGGCATGGTATTGACAATAAAGCTTTTTGGATCTTGGCTTGTACGGGGTGATAAGCCTACGGGCTTGACAGTGATGAAACATTTCAGTTATGGAAGTAGGGAATGAAGGGTGAGGGCAAATAGGCTCACAGTGGATATAAGGTTCGGCATGGATAACATTGATATTTGCTGGTGGTGAGACTGCATGGGTAGGAAGTGGATTTTGGGTTGAGAAGGTGGGGAAATGGTTTTATTGTCCATGAGGTCTTGGATTTCATGGCGGAGACGGAAGCAACGGTTGGTAACATGGCCTTTGGATTGATGGAAATGACAGTATTCATTTTCATTGTAGTTCTTGGGTAATGGGTTGGGTGTAGGTCTGGGTTCCAGAGGTTGGAGCATGCCTCGAGCTTTTAATTTCTCAAAGACTTTTTCCAATGGCATATAGAGCTCGGAAAATTTTCTGGATGGTTTATTTCCTAAGGAAAAGGGTTGGGTAAATGGAGTAGGCTGAGATATGGCATTGACTTCGGTAGCTTTCCCATTGATGACAGGTCGGCGGTTCTTGTAGGGTTCATCAGTTCGGAGAGCTCCATCGGCTAGAGCGTCCTCTACTTGGGTCCCTGCAGCGACTAGAGCTCGGAAATTTGGAAGATACTGGAAAAACATGTGCTTGTGATACACTGGGAGCAAGTTCTTCACTATTATGCGGATTTGTTCTTCTTCCTCAGGGCGGTTAGCCATTTTAGAAGCCTTGGCTCTCCAGCGGGTGAGGAAAGCAGAGAAAGTTTCTCTTGATTCTTGCTTGGTAGTCTCCAAGTCCCTCCTTGTGATATCAACTTCTGTGTTATACCGGTAATGGTTGCCGAACTCAGTGCATACATCTTCCCATGTCTTCATTCTAGACTTATCCAATGACAGAAACCATTTCAGAGCAGATTCAGCTAGTGTCTCATGGAACATTTGGGCTAATAGCATCGTCAGCCCCTCGCGGGTGCATGGCTCTCACGTACATCTTCAGATGGGTTTTAGGACAACCCATTCCATCAAACTTCTCTAACTCGGGTTTTCTAAAATGAGTGGGCATACGGGCCTTAGGGAACAGAGATAATGATGACATATCCACTAGATCATCAGACTTCCTAATACCTTTCAAGGCTTTTTCCAGGGCTTCGACCTTGCTACTTAACATTAGAGGCTCAGTGGAAAAGAAAGCAGGGGTCTTGGGCTTGGACTCTTTATCCAGATCAACAGGCTGAACAAATTTTGCACCTGGCCTAGTGGGCTCAACAACTATCTTCGGTCTAAGAAAATATTCATCTTCATCAACGTTCTCAAATAAGGGATTAGTACGGGCTTGCACCTTATCCTCTTCTTCTTTCTGGTGAACTAACTCTTGAACCACTTTTAGGAGCGCCTCGATCTTCTCATCAGTTGTCTTTCCACTAGTTCCAATGGCAATAGGGGTATGATCCTCGTTACTAGACATTTTTGAATCGACAGGTAGACCCTTAAACAACCGACAGCTAGAATCACGATGCCAAGCCAGAATGCTGGGAAAGGGAAAAGTTTTGAATCAACTAAGAGCTTCCAGTGTGAAAAGGGATGAATAAGGACAATCTCACATGTTCACAAGAGTATACGGGTCTAAGGCCCACACATCAATCTTACTCTCTCACATTCTATCTTATGAAAGTGGGCCTAAAGCCCTGGCAAGAATCTCATCAAAAACTCCTAAACTCACATCTCAATCTTATTGCAGGCCTATACATTTCATCCAAAGAGTATGGGCCTAAAGCCCACTGTTCAAACTCACTGAAGGCCTATAAACGGACATCACTATTCGGACAGCATAACACTACCACGGGCCTAAGTCCAAGGATATGTAGGGTACTAAACCCTCATCAAGTACCTTAACTCTTTAGAGACACTATCCTTAAGAGTTTAGGGCATTTCATAAGGTATAGACCTACAATCCCAAGTCCTAGTGGTTCTACACACTTCATAATCATGGCTCAGACAAAACCGGGGGGAAAATCCGACAGCATAACATTACAATAATGTGCCAAAAAGTGACGTAGGGTATGTATCCTACAGAGACAGTCTATATGGACTAATGCAAAGGGTAGGCTGAGTGTCCCTTACTCGCTCGGTCCAATCGATATACCTAACCACATGTGACATTAGGAATGCTGCGTGGGTCCAACAGTACGTGATTGGTCCGTTTGATATACCCGAGGGTACTTGGCAAGAAGGGTGATGGCTTTCGCATATATGGAACCTGAGAGTCAAAGAAACCGGGCCAGGGCTAGGCTCATTGTTGGCTATAGCATACAACGTCCTAAACATGCAGAGTCAATGCGTATACAATGCAGAATTAAAGTCACACAGTCATACAAATGCAAGTGATTGATTTTATTAATTAAGAAATTGAAAA
>JAESVK010000912.1:2632175-2649616 GCA_017140935.1 Hamamelis virginiana | reverse complement strand
ATTTTATTAATTAAGAAATTGAAAAAGCCCAAAAATAATTAATTGGAGTTTAGCCCTCGACATCCTCAGTGGAGTCGCCATTCTGTGAACCAGCCAACCTGATCAGGAGGCCCTCTTGTTCACTCTTGGGGGGTGTTTATCTTGAGTGGATTATGGATGATGTTTACCCGTCTCGATTTATCATTCTCTATTATCCTTCTCTATTATCCACGTTTATCCTTCTCTATTATCCACTCAAGATAGGGTTTTTGAAAAAGGGATGAGAGTTTGTAAAAGACTAGGAGTCGCTACCTTATTTTTAGGGAACAAGGAAACCACAAAAAGAGTTTTATTTTCAATAAAACATTGACCCCATATTTTGGAAAAACATGGTCTTTCGAATCAAAGTTGGATTCGGGGGCTAGGTTACGAAGTGGGAAGGTTCCAAGGAACTCTTTGTAGGCACCCACCTCGCCCTAATTAAAGGTCTCCTAATTAAGTTTGGGCTTTATCAAAATCTTTTCAAAACAATCCTAGTATATCTAATCAACCACAAAATATGAATAATAATATATAATAATAATATCTAGAAGAAAAGTATACACAATCCTAAGGGTCTTAGGAGACTAGAAGTCAACCTAAGATTGGACTTGCGCCCTATTGACTGCCTACGTACCTTATCAATTGCTTGACAAAGATCAAAGTCCATGTAGTTCGATTACATAGGACTCTCCTATTGTAACAAACCACATAATCGTAGATATTCTATCTTATCTTGGACTCTAGCTTCGAGAGTTTGAGTTTGATCAAAACACTTGTTATGAGAGATGGAATTTCATTCCATTTTGAATTCTTTCAAAATCACTTTTAGAATTGTTCTCGAAGTAGAATCCTAGGTAAAATAGAACTCTATTCTTATTGTAATTCTTACAATAAAGAAGAGTCCTAAGTAGGATCAAGTGACCTCCCTAATCCTAGGGTTTCTAGCTAATCCTAGGTTAGTCTAAATACCTAAAATACTAAAATATGCTTGCTGGAATTTAAGTAAAATAAATAAAAAACACAACAAACAATGCTAACAATGTATGAAAAATGTCCTAAATGCAATCTAATCAAACTATGTGAACCTAGGCATGTTTCTAAGTTTGTTTAGACCTAAAAAAGTGAGTTTTAATCCACTTTAAGGCCACTTTAAATCAATGGACAGATTTGAAAGTAATCAAAAAGTGAGTTTAAAACCCATAAAATAAAAGAATAAAAGGAGTGAAAATGACCAAATATGCAACCTAGTATGATATATCAAAATAGTCGTGCATCGTGCTTGAAAACAATTAATTTTATCACAAGGGAAGGGACTTACCTTTGCTCGCTCCCTCGATCACAATTCATATAGCATTCCAACCAAGACACAATTAAAATAATGATATAAACAAACCTAATCACTAACTATTAATATACAACCTTCAATTTTATCCTAGCATGATAACAATATGCAAAATGACTCAAAGAGATGGACTAATATGATTTCCTAACTAAAAAATAACATGCATAATCCTAATTTCCTAGTATTTATTGTAGACATGAAATAAATCCCAAATATCTAATCCTAACATGGCATGATCAAAGAAGAGTGGAAGAAAAGAAATATGCATACATATTAAAAAAAAACAAACTAGCCTATTATGCAAACTAATATAGAACCTAAACTATGCATGTTAATAATAAACTATATCCTATGCATACTAACAATAAACTAAACCCTATGCATACTAAGAAAATAAAAACTTAACCTAACATGATTAAAGAAGAAAAAGAAAAAGAACAAGAACAGAAAAGAAAACTACTAACCTCTGCCTTCAAGCTTTCAAGCTTCAACCTTCTCCTCAAGCTCCAAGCCTTCTCTTCAAACTCCAAGCCTTCTCTTCAAACTCCAAGGACTCTAAGGACCTCAAAGACTTTAAAACTTAAGCTAGAGTGCTATGGGGGAAGCTTGTGCAATTGCTCAAGCCTCTACTCTCCAAGCCAGCTCTCTAAAGCTTATTCTGTGTTTTGAAACTGATTCTAGGGCCCTTTATTTATAGGGAGGCTTGAGTTTGATCAATGGCTGAGTTTAACTCTCCTAGGAATGATCCAAGGGCTCAAAATCAGTCTTCCAAGGTGTTCATACTCATCCAAAAGTCCCCATGGCCGAACTAGACACATGACAAGGCTTGGAAGAGTCCCGGGCAGAAAAACCACTCAAAATGTGCAGTTATTGGCTAACATAATCGATGGCCATCCTCCTTGGGACGGTTGGCCGTCCTTTGGTGGATGGTCGTCGATCTTCCATGCTATTTTTGGCCTATGTGGGCCTATCTCAGCCCGTTTCGTCCCGGTTTCGGCTTTTTTCGGCTTTTCGAGCCCGTTTTAAGTCCAAATTTGACGATTCAAGTGCCGAAATGATCGTGATTCGATTCTCCATGTTTTAAGAAGTGTTTGAAGTGAAAATGCATTGACCTAGGTCAAAGGTTAGGGAAAAGTCGACCGATTAGCTGTTTAGGGCCTACCGGACACAAATTAGGATTTTGAAATTTGCTAACCGATTGCTTTCAAAATCATTTCTTCTTTTTGAAACAAGTTTTAAAATATTTTAGGAAAGTGTTTTGAAGCCTTTGAAGGCTTTGGTTTGATAAAAATATCGAATCCCGGTCGCTTCCGGTTGAAACCCTAATCTGGGCTTTGAAAGGGCCTTTCGAGCTTCAAGAGCCAATCATGAGCCAGAAGGCTCTATAGATCTTGTCATTGATCAACTTAGCTACCAAACACACTTTACATATTTATGCCGAAGCCTCGAGACCATTCAAGACAAGATCGACAGTCATTCAGGGCTTTTGTGATTCAAACGACCAAACTGTCATTCAGTCACAAAAGGCCTTATTTTCTATCAAGCCTGGCTCGGATTGCCATGAAATTTTGTAGGGACGTTCCTAGACTCTCTAAAAACCTAATGCAAAAAGAACCGACTCAATCTGATCTATAAACACACATGTGATAACAACCTCTACCTAATTACCCACAAAGGGTAAAACTGGGAACTTAGGGTTTTAACACCCTATTTCACTTCTAATCACAGGCAACCATTCATGACCATACTCATGGTAAAAAATGGATGTCTACAGTAACTCTAAAAAAATATGTGAGAAGACAGTTCACTAAAAGTGATTTTAGACAAAACTAATCCAAAAGGAGCCTAAATCCAAATTAAGGCAAAGGTAAATTATGAGAATACCATTGGACCATATGGATATTATTTCTAAGCATTCACAATTATGGTTGAGTACATTTAAATCCCCCCGCACCCAAATTTGTAAACCCCTAACAACAAAAAGTTTACCACCATTCCCCCCCCCCCACCCCTTTTTCTTCCTCTCGTTTTTCTTTCCCCTACCTTTGCCCCATTTCTTGCAATAAGATATATTTTAGGATGAAAATTTTGATATGTGTAGAGAAGGTTTGGATGTAACTCAATTTATAGAAATATGTGAGAAAATAGTTCTCAAAAGTAACTTTATGTCAAGCTAATCCAAATGGGCCTAAAGAGATATGTGAAGACATAGTTCTCCAAAAGTGATTTTAGGCAAAACCAATCCAAGTCGAGGACTTGAGGCAAAGGTACATTGTGAGAATACTATTGGACCCTAAGGATATTATTTCTAAGCATTCATAGTTTTGATTGAGTACATTTAAATGAGGAGCATTTAACCCCCCCATTTCTTGCAATGAGATATATTTTAACTTTCATTAATTGCAGGAGTAAAAGGGTATAAGTCTTAGGGCCCGTTTGCATTAGCTTTTCCTTAAGATAACTTTTGGAGCTTAAAATTTCACTTGATCTAAGAGAAGGAATGATATCACTTTTAAATAACTTGAAGGACGATATGATGCATGTCAAAATTTTCATACTGATAGTGATTGTGGCAAAAGTTACGAGGCCCGAACTTTGACCACAATCACTTTTAGTATGAAAATGTTGATATGTTTAGACATGGTTTGAACATAATTCAAAAGAGATATGTGACGAAATAGTTCTCCAAAAGAGATTTTAGCATAAGCTAACGCAAATGGCCCCCTAAACAACAAAATGTATTCCATGAGCAGCTCATAAAGGTTTGGGGGAAAAAAATGGTTCAGAATCAAGCAGGGATCAAATTCTTGTAAATCTTAACAAAAAACAGAATGTCTGCTGATGGAGGCTTCCTAAGCAACCTAACAGCTTCTTTTTGAGTCTAAGCCTAGTTTGATATTTGAACTTCCTTAATGGATGTTGATAAGGTTCACAGAATCACAGGGCAGATGGAGGCAAAGAGAAAAAAAGAAAAATTGAAGCCTTAGAACAACCATTCCAACTGTAAATAGTTGTAATATTCCAAAATGATGTTTTCTTTTTCTCCATCTTCTCAGCAACCAAATGGAACATATGTTAGGGCTATATACTAAAAGCCATGTTTTTATGTAATAGACCTTAGTATTTATTTATTAATAAATTCTGATATTGCATATTAAATGAGAATCTGTATGAGCTATGTCTGCATTATATTATCTTCTAATATTATGCACGTGTGTCTTTTATTCTATATAGTAGATGATCTGGTGTGTAGAGTTCGGCTTACACACAGAAGATCAGATCATCAGTTCTTGTAGAATATAAGCCTATTGTTCACAATCTGAGATGGAGTTGGACACACCATCGGTAAGATTGTAGCACATGATTTCAGTAGGTCTGTCTTGACTATGGGGAATGGTTTAGTTTCAACTTCTTGTGCTAGTACACTTGTGTGTATTGAACGGGACCGTATTGAGGTAATTATTTTATACTGACACATAAAATAATTAATACCTCATGGTTATTATGAATACTTATACTTTTAATCCCGAAATAATTAATGGACACATGCATTTATTGTTAGTTATTTTGATTCATAAAGAGTGAGATCTTTATAGGTCAATAATCTCGATGAGTTGGATAACTGCATTAATTGTATGATGAATATTTATTATTAACGGAATCCACGTCCTGGTATAGGGATTGATGATACCCCCTTGAGGATACTTATAAGTTTTGATTATGTCAAACCCTGCAGGTGGATTTTGTATCCGACATATCAAATAAGTTAAGTGGATGGTCTCAAGGAAATTAATAGATGTTGATTAAATTATATTGTCAGTAATTTAATTTAATCAACGGGTATCTGTAATCTTAACGTGGGGAGATTAATAAGTATTTAATAACAAAGAGCTCAAAATTTATTTTCGAATAAGCTAGGGAGTGCAGTTATAATTCTTTAGTGGAATGAATTATAATTAATGTAAATAGGTTTTTAATATTTACATTAGGAGCCCGAAACTTATTTGCTTTTGGGTCCCTACCGTAGCCTATATATATGCCATGTTGGGCAGCCACTAGGGTAAGACGAAATATCTAAATCCTAGAGGCAGTCGTCCACCAAGGAGAGCATAAAGAGAACCACTCTCTCTTCACGTTCTGGCATTGGGGAATACGGTAGAAGGCTTGAAGGATCGAGCAGCAATCAATCTTCTGCAGTTCGTTTTATTGAGATCAATCCAGACAGATCTCAAAGGTACGGATTCTTCTATATTTGTTAAAGGATTCGGATTTTTTTTTGGCATGATCCATAAACACTATGACGAGTTCATGGGATTTCCGCTCCCAACAACATAAGCTTTAATAAATTTCTTGAAAGAAGTTCTGAATGAGTCAGTGTTTTAGGTTTCAATTTTCCATAACCTTTTCTTTTTATCACCAGAACATAGTCAACACAAACCATCATCATCTGAAATCCCTCTACGCAGCAGATTTTCACCTACAGGAATGGCAATGCTTAAGTTTTCCTGGAATTTTCAACTCCCATAAGTGCCTCCATAGTTTTTTTTTTTATCTTCATCAGCCCTACTACACTCCCCTTACAAGTTGCAACAGAGTATGGTCACTTCTCAACCTTTGAGGCAACAATCTGACCACATGGTACCCAGATTTTACTGAATACCTACCATCTTTAGTAAAGTGCCACACTAGCTTGTCATGAATACCTCTCCAACATTTCGGCAAGGAAAGAACTCTTTCAGCATCAAAACCAGAAAACAATCCTGTAATTTTCTCCTCATCCCAACACCATCTGTCCCAGTCAAACAAATCACACACTAACATTTCTGGATCAACCAACCCATCCCTTGACTGTTCTTTAAATCCATGCGCATGTGGAATACAAGGCGAGATTAAAATGGGCATATGGAATACATTTCTGAATCCAAAATTTGTTCATTTAAATGAATACCTACCATCTTTTGCAAGCAACAAAGTCAGATTTACGTACCAATAATCTCCACCTTTGCTTCGCTAACAAGGCAAGATTAAAATTTTGTAACTCACGAAAACTCAGCCCTCCCGCCTCTTTGGGCTTTGTCATTTTATTCCGCTAATTTTTTGTGGAACTTTCCTGTATCTTAGTCATGGTCTAAAATGAAGGGATTCAAACATTGCAAGTTTGGAAATGAAATCAACAAAAATAGCAAGCATGTGTCCATTTTGATGATATGTAGCATAGATTAGGCTTTGTCCCACCTATAATTATATTTAGCAGGAATTCTCTAAGATTGCAAATGGAGCAAACTTAATTAGGTTTCTTCTGCAAGTAATTAATAAGACAATGTGAAGTTCCATACGCAGACAAACATACACACTTCCATTACAAAGTACAAACCAAATTAATCTTCACTTGTTTCCTGCCCCCTTTTTTTTTTTTTTTTGGCAAGAAAAGATGGACTGGGGTCAATGGGTAGTGAATTACAAAGACACTGCACATGAAAGCTTTAGTATCCTGTATAAGAATGTGATAATCATCTGCTCATAATTAAACTGTATCAAGTTGTCCAAATTTTAACAAATGAAAAAGGTAGAAAACTTAACCCAGGGGACCATAGCACTGTTATCTGTTTTGTAGGCAACTCATTAATTCAATTGGCAGATGTGTCATCATATTGATTTTGTCCTCAGATTCTTTACAGAAGCTTATTAAAACATCCTAAATCCCCACCAAGATTTTAAATTTCCATTTAAATGAACAACTTTTATCATATATACAAATAAAAAGAATCAAAGAACTATCAAGCTATATTTGTTGAAATCAGAACATTTCATCTCCATGACCAGCAATCAGTGCACCACACAGCATATAAATCAATCTTATTATTAAAGTGATACACTCACCGAAATCAGAAAAAAAATACAATCTGAATCAGTCAGTCATATAGCTATTACATGCTAATCATATGTTAAGTGAAAAGATTGGAACAAACCTTAGACATAGGAAAGCAGCAATTTAAAGTAGATAATGATATATAGAGATATAGAGAAGATTGCAAACACATGCTGCCAGAAGAGGAGAGCTGAAGCTTCGCGAACCGCATACCCCCTCAATCTAGCAATTGCTCCCAACAAAATGGCACTTGGTGTTGTATATTGCAACAGAAGCACAAACCGGTACATTTGATCCCCATGGATCAAAAAACCCATTTTATCAGCTAAAAAAACGACCCCAATACCAAGCAAGGGAAGTACTAAAAGCCTTGCAACAATAATGCCAATTGTAGTTCGAATCCCAAGTTCAGATTCATTTGGACCCTCAGCCAGCATTCCACCAAGAACAAGCATCACTGAAGGCACCATTGCCCCAGCCAAGATATCTAAGCTATCTGTAATAAACGAGAGAGGAGCCTCATCACCAAAAGCAAAAGCTTTAAGCTGAGGAATCATCCCAATAACAATAGCCAACAGAGAAGCAATTGTTGGGGGCTGAAGAATGTTCCCAATTGGTGTTTGATTGGCAACAGTTCTTATCCTTCTAACCATTTTCGGTTCGGCCAAACACCTGATAGACTTGGGACTACTTGTATTCTCATCTTCCATTGAATCAAGATCAGAATTATTAGTACTATTTAGTGACATGCTAGGGACATTATTAAAGACTCTGGCAATAAAAGGGGTCTTAGAATGCTCTGTTTCTTTATCTTCCATTCCAGGCCATTCAGCTTCAACAAGAAGAGGCCTACTGAGATCATTAACAGGTCTTTGTTCTTCAATCTCAATACCCTCTTCAACAATCTCATAATACTCTAATGGAGGCTCCATCATGTGATAAACAAGTGTATAAACAAGAATTACAGCAACCCATTGGGAAAATGAAATATAAGAAACACCAGACTTGTGACAATCAGGACCAAATGGGTTATCTTTGCTGTGACACACTGAGGCAACAATGGCAAGAGGTAGATTTCCAGTGTTTCCAAATGCTGTCATTATGATGGTAAATCGAAAAAATTCAGGAGGCGGCCGGCATATTAGTGCTACAAAGTAGCCCAATATGCAGCCGACGAGGGTACTGATAATCACATTTGCAGGGATGAACCACCAGAGAGTGAAATTTTTGAGAGTAATGGATTGACCCAGGTGAGTGAAAATTAAACAGGGCAGGAACAGAGCAAAAACAAGCTTGCTGAGGAGCTTGAAAGTTGCTTTTGGTACAAGTTGGGTTTTTGGGTGCGCGAGAAGTAGGCCTATGACTGTGAGTGAAATGAGTTTCATCAATGGAATAACTGCAGTGATCAGCAAATCTTCAGCTCCAGATTTCATGTATCCCTGAAATTGAGCAGACAAGAATTCCATCGTTTGTATATTCTACGTAATTAAAATTTAAAATCCCAGATGGAAACTTCCAAGAAATTTTGTTTAAATCCAAGAATTTCCACTTAAAACTTTGAAAATTTGGAATATGTTTTCAATAATTAAAACTACCGAGAATTAACAAATCCAGTGTAAAGAGAATTTGAAGAAGGAAAACAGAAACACGTTCAAGTTGAAGTTTGGAGTCGAAACTGAAATCCTCACATGATCTCTGATCCACAACATGAGTTTCACAAATTTTCACCACTACTATCAATTGTTTGGGAACTTGAGGATCATCAAAATTTCCCAAGAATTTCCAATTTTGATAAACAAGCTGAAAGAAATAAAAAATGAAAAATGAAAAAGAGAACCCGGGAAACCTTGAAGACTTTGGAAAGGAAGAGTTGTTCACAAAAAGACTGTTGCATTGATTAGGTAGTGATTAATTTAATGGATTATAAATAATAAATTAATAATGATAATAACTAAAGTTTTTTAATTGTATTTCTTGATTATAATAATTCTATTTCATGTACGCAGAACAAGTTTAAAATTGAACATGTCATGATCGGGAGGTGGTTAATTTAGCAGAAAGCATTTTACGTCACTCTATAGGTTTCTTTAAACTATTTACTGTTTGTTTTTGGAAAACAGAGTTTGGTAGTGTCGTAACGTCGGTATGGGGCAATTCACCTAACTTTAAAAATTTCAATGTTCCAAGAGAATGTACACGTGCAATTACATCCACCCAACACGTGGATCATGGAAACTGAATTTGCAATATGATGTGCTGGTTGGTGAGGGCCAAATTAGGGGAACGGCTTTTCGGAGTCACCGAATTCTACAACCTCCAGTCAACTTGCATGGAAATTAGGTATGACCGTATGAGTACATTCTCCTTTCTGGGCATGGGCAAGGGTTTGCTGTTGATCCGTGTTGATCCTATCTAGGATTGTGACACGTAGGATCTAAATCAATCTAATAAGGAGTAGTTAATATTCTTTTGCCTTCTTCTGTGATACTAGATGACAAACTTTTTTGGACGATAATCCAATGCTTTGCACCTCTTTTAAGTCTAGTTCTTATTATTTTTTCTATTACAACAAATGGCCCAATTTTTTTTAAAATTTATTTATGGTCCTCTACTCGAGTCAATAAAACTTTTAATCTCAAAATTTCCTTCTTGATTAATTAAGATTTCTTTTAAAGAAAATACTCTTTTTGGGAAATCGTCTATTTTAATGGCAGGAAAGTCTAATAATAGTCTCTTTGCTATTTTTTGATTAAATGTTTGGATTGGTACAAAAATAAGAATATATCTTATTTGGTCTAATTTGTCTTCAGCGTATTAGTTAAATCTCTCTTAACCTCGTAGTAATCTAGGTTATGTTCTATACAGAATTTGGGAAATTATGCAATGCTTTGAATTCTAATGTATCTAAGCAATTCTCTTGCTTCTTTAAGTTCTTTATCTAATTCTTTTATATCACTTCCGTCTCTATCTCCTCCTAAAGCTATTCTTCCTCTATCTATTGGTGGAATTTTTGTTATCCACTTAATCATTTCTTCTATGTATCGAAATGTTCTGTAGGTAAGCAATATGTTTCCATATTGTTTTTCTTTTTCTTGGCTGATTGAATTGGTCCGAGTATATTCTACGTCTTCTTCTCTTCTTATAAGACTTTTTTTCCAATCTTTATAACAATTTAAGTTCATAACCTAAAAATAATGCTAATGGATAATTTGATTTTTGTTTGTCTATTCTTCCTTTTAACTCTTTTGAGTTCTGGTCTAATTGATTCAAATATTAGGCTTTGTAAATGCCATTTAGTTTTTACGTACCACTGGTCTTCAATTATTTCTGCTACTAATTTTGGCTTTAAATTTTCAATAGTATTGTCTCTATTGTTTGATATATATTCTAATACTCTTTTCTCTGCAGCTTCAATTAATGATTTTGCAGTTTCAATTGCTCCTTCGCAATAGAGTTTAATGGTTTTTATGCGAATTATAATTCTGTCCATCACAATAATGGTCTAGGAACTTATCTTCTATAAGATATTGTCTGGCTTCAGAGTGGGTTTCTTTCAAATATAAGAGTTCTTTCTTAAAATACGAGTTGTAGGGGTATTTTTCTCCATTGTCTAAAATATCTATGATTCTTAGTTTTAAATCTTTCTGTAATATCCCAAAAATTTTAATGTGCTTAAAAATATTTTATTAATATTTTGGGATATTTTATCATTTTAGAGAAGTTAAAAATTTTTATAAACCTTTTTGCAATTGCCAAACAAGCCCTTAACTTTACTTTTTAAAACCCTTAAACCACTTTCAAGCCTACCTATTTCATCTCCACAAGCTTTGAGAGAGTTGAGAGGGAGTTGTGAGTGAAGGAGAGAGAGAGAGAGAGGCAGCAGCTGCTGGTGGTGGTGGTGGCCGGAATCTTCGCCGGAGAAGCCACCGGAGCTCCGTCATCTTCTTTAGAGGTGAGTTGATGTTGGTATTGTGGTTTTCTTCCCTTATTTACCTCACAATTTTTGATTTGAGGATCTTTAAACTCAAACTTTTATTCTTGAACCTATACTTTGATGCTAAATTACTCTTGACTTGGATTCTCATATCTAGAACTTGATTTATTTTAAGTTCAAAGGTTTTTGAAAGCTTATAAACATATATATTCAGAAATGGGTTTATTTTAGGGTTTTAAAGTCATATTTCGAATCCATGGATTTGTGCTTGTTGATTTGGGGTTTTAATGATGGATCAATGTGTTCTTGAGGTGTTTATGAGTAGATTTGAGTTGTAAGCAAGTTTGGGTGAAGTGTAATGTGGGTTTGTGACTGTTACTGCTCGGGAGAATGAAAATTATCGGGCAAACAGTCGACTGTTTGAGACAGAAGCCAAACTCGGATTTTTTCTAGCTGAGACAGTCGACTGTCTCACCCTAACAGTCAACTGTTTGGCTGTAAAAATTGATATTTTCATTTTTCTCCCTCGTTTCTCTCTCTCTTTATGATTTTTACTTATAGACCTTAATCTTAAACATATTTTAGTTGTTTTGAAAGCTTTAAAGGTCAGCATCTAGCTTGGGTCTGTCATTTTTAAACCGGAGATTTATGTATACCATTATCTTGTCATTATTTCATATCAGGATAGCCCCTACGACTATCCTTTTGCGAGTTAGGAGTGCATATCTACAGGACACTGCTAGGGATTTTCTTGCCCAGTCAAGGTAGGATACTGAACCTCTCTAATGGTGATGATATATGTATTTTTGCATCTCAAAGATATGCTGAACTCTTTGTAAAACAAATGATGATACATGGAACATACTTGTTTTACAACTGTTGGTATGGAGTGTTTATATTTGTTTGCAAATGATTGTATGATGACATATGGCTTACTTCATTTACACTTGCCTTGAATAATAACCATGATTGTTTAACTTATGTTTTATATGCTTTCAATATGCCATATGTTACAACTTTACTTGTTCGTTCTGGAAATGGTTTTTGAAATGATATCATGTATACTGTATTTTGGCTACCGTTGTGCCGGGTGTCTGAGAACAACGAGTATATTGGCTGCCGTTGTGCCGGGACCTGAGAACAATGTGATTTTGGCTGTCGTTGTGCCAGAGGCATGAGAACAACGTAACTATTGGCTTTCATTGTGCCGGCGGCTGTGAGCCTGAGAACAACATGATTTCGTGCTTTCGTTCTGCCGGGGGCTATAAGCCTGAGAATAACGACTATTTTTAAAACTTGTGAGAAACTTGATTTACAAAATGGAAAATATTGAATACTTTACACATGAACAAAACCCATACCATGTTCACATTGATTTATAAATCTTGATATAAATTGTTTATGGCAATATTATTACTGTTGGTTGAGGTAGTACTCCTATTGGGCATTTCTTGCTCATGCTGTATTTTATGCAGCAGATTTTCAGGTTTCTGGTAGAGATTCGGCGGTAGAGAACTCTACGCAGGTTGCATTGGGTCTAGCAGTGTTCTGGGCAGTACTCTATCAGTCTGTTAGGTCTACATAATGAATCTATATTACTTTTGGATTATTATTTTATTATTCTCATAAAAAATGCCAGGGGTTGTTGGCATTAAGTATGATACTCTCAGTTTATTTTCATTTGTATTACTCGAACTTGGGCATGTATGGATTAGAACATATCATTCCATATTGTTATATAATATTTCTTTTATCCTGAGTATGGAAATGCGAATGAGCAGGATAGGTTGTATCCTCTTCTTGACACGAGTCGACCTACTCGGAACGGTCGGTATAATAGTTAGGTTGGGGCGTTACACTTTCTTTTCAATTGATGATGATGCTTCAAAAATACAATTCATAAACTAAAGGCGTCCTTAGGTTTCAGCATATAAGCAAATGAGAGTAGTTTTAGTTTTATACCTTCTCTAAGTGGGAATGGTCTACTGTTGCTTCCACTTTTACTTCGCTTATTTATCATACTATTATTGTTAATGACCTCGTCTGGCTGTCTTATAGAGATCTCTTTCCTCTCTAGACTCGTCTTTGCTTCAAAAGCCTGCCCTTCAGTCCAACGTGCCTACATGCCTTAACACCTACCATGGCAACATGGCTAACGGCTACCGGACAATGGCTAGCAACAGCTCACTACGGCCATTTGGGATTGAGATACAAGAGATGGTCTAAAATGGTCGAAATGAAAATAATATATAGCATAAAGGTGAAAGTATAATGCTTAGGCTTGGATGAAACAAACTTTCTTTATTGAATGATGAAAACAAAACACACAACACTCCTTATATATAACTTACTCCCTTAGGACTAGGGAAAGCTTAGAACATCATCACTCTAGAAAGAAATACAAGATATATCCTGGTATACAGGATTGGTCTTAGAATTAGAAATGTCTCTATGCAGTAAGGTTGCTAGAGCTCAGGGGGTTGTTTAAGTGAAACTCTTACCTCCTCACTTCTCCTAAGGCTATCTTATATAGAGTTTCCTTTAGCATAGGATACCCTATCTTATCTCAACGCAATCCAGATAATTGGATTCTCCATGTTCATCCTGTAAAGCTTCTGTAAAATCTTTAAATCTTCACATGATTTTGAAAAGCAAAAGTTCTTGACATAGTCTTCGGCTTTTGCTTCACATGTCTTGTACTTCTTTTTTCAAAAAGAATCTTGCTTTCACTGTTCACTTCTGCTTTTGTTATATGGGTATTGGCTTCTGTCTTTAGCGCCATGCAAGTTGCCTCGACAAGAGTTATTGGTAGGTCCAATGGAGTCTGATTATATTTTTTTTACTTTTCTACCGCGCCTTTATATAATTCTGAGAACTGTATAAGATATTTTCTGCTTTGGTATGATGTAGACCAATACGTGGGTCTTGTATGAAGTTCGCTGATAATCTCTTCAAGCATGGTTTTTCTTTGTCTGATGAGGTCCGTGTCAGAAAAGATTCTTGGATTAAACCCACTTTTAACATTGGGTTCAAACTCTTTTTTGGTAATTCTTAACAAGTGAAAATTAGGAATTATATTGGCTCCTATGATTGTTGCTCCCAACGAGAATACTTGTATTGTGAAAGGAACATTCTTCTCCATCACGATCAATTGATTGATTACTTCATCTTCTAGGAAGTCTACTTCTGCTAATGACTCATTAACATTAATTAAAGATACAAGTCCTGTCACAAATAAGAATTTTTTAACATGGTTTTCTCCTTTGTCATAGTGAATGAATGCCATAGGCCATTTTGGGCATACTCCCATTATAGAGAGTGTTCCTTCATGCATAATGCCTTGAGAAAATAAGTTTAGATAACATTTTACATCATGGATGGCTTCAAGATGACTGGGATCTTTTTGGCCTTCTTCTTTTAACTTCGTTATCTTTAGATTCACAAGATAATTAATTTTTTTATATTTCTTTAAAGGATGTTTTTTTTTTTTTTTTTAATTCTTCATTTTGAGCTGTTTGAGCTATCTCGGCGTAAGAAATTGCATGAAGGCTTTTTGAATATTTAATAAAAGAAGTCTTAGGTTTTACAAAACCTTCGTTTGAGTTTTATGTGCTAGATCATTCTTCTATTAATGCTTCAAAGTCTTGGCTTAGTCTAACATCTCTCATATACTTGAGTGTTGAGACTAGAGTCTATCTGAACGATATCTGCAATTCATTGGCATAGAACCACCATAAAGCGCCCCCAATGAATAATTCACAATCAGTGAAATCTCTTCGCTATTTAGCGATGTCTGGAAATTGCTTTTGTCTATTGAATTGAGGATAATATAACCCACCAATTATTATGTTTTGTCTTTGCACTTCTTCTGAATCTTTTCCGGGAGGGATCATGATGTCATCTAAGTCCTTGATTAAAGGAATATGAAGTCTTTTTAGCTTGTCTTCAATCCTTTTTCTTTGGGGATCAAGGTTTTCAACTTTAGTCTTTACTTTGTCTTCCAAATATGAAATTCTGAGTCTATATGGCAATCTAGTAGAGCTAGAGGGTTTGTTGAGTCCTTTTCCTTTTCCTCTAATGGAAAAATGATCCATTTCTGAATTAAACAATAAACAAGATTTATTACAACAACATTTGGTAATAAATCTTTCATCTTTGCTAAGTATGTCAGGGACAATATTATTGTTTCCTTTTTTGTAATCTACTACGGAATTAAATTCATTTAAGTAAATTTGTCATCTTATTAATCTTTGTGACTTTGTCTTTGTGTAGTCTGACTTTTTAAAGTTTTTTACATATATAGAGTCTGTGATTACTGTAAACGTCTTAGGTTTTAGAAAGATAACATATCTTTCTATTCCTCTTATTACTGGTAACACTTTTCTTTCATGGGCAGTATAGTTAACTTCTGCTGGGATAAAGATACCTGATCTATATCCACATAACATTTTTCTTTGAGTCTTGGCGCATATGGCATAATAAACTATTTCCCATTGATTTAATGAAGAATCTGTCTCCATTATAAAATAATCATCTACATTTGGTAAATCTAATGGTGTAATCTTTTTAATTTCTTCTTTAATTTGCCTTATGACTTTTGTGTCATAATCTGTCCATTTGAATGGATTAGTCGTCTCTTTTCCCTTTAGCTTAGAGGTTAGACTAGCTCTCTTTCTTGCTATTCCATATAGGAAATTAGCAGCACAGTTAACTATTCCAAGGAAACTTTGAAGTTCTTTTCTACTTCTGATGTTTTCTAAGAATTCTAATAATTTCTTTACTATATGGTCTTGTAATTTAATCTTTCCTGAGTTTATTTGGAATCCTAAAAAGTCAATTTTATTTTTCCTAAGAATCATTTTCTTCTCACTTATTACTAAGGCATGCTTAATAAATTCTTGCATCAAATTTTTACAATAAATATAGTGTTCTTCTTCAGTCTCACTAGCTACTAATATATCATCTATATATACTAGGTAGTATTCTGAATGTCTTCTAAATATGTCATCCATTTGTCTTTGAAACACTTGGGCATCATTTTTATATCTAAATGACATTATTAGGGCATCTCCAGTAGTATAGCCAAAATTTTTCCTTCAAAAGTCAAATTTTGGAGGAAAAATGTGTTTTTCTGATTTTTCCCTTTGACTTTGATGGGAGTTGCTCCAGATGTGCATTCATAAAATTTTGGCTCAACCATTTACTTTCCACTTCTACCCTCATTCTCTCTTATCAATTACATCAAAACCAACCGTTGGATTAGATGACTTGCTTATGAATTTTAGTTTCGCCAAAAATCACAATGATCCAACGATTACTTTCTAATAAAATCAATGGGGAAATTTTGGTGACAGTTTAAAATAAAATATAAAGTCACAATTTTTCATATTATAAGGTGTACCAAATGTAGTGATGATTTTGAAAACCTAACCGTTGGATTAGATGACCTACTGATGAATTTCATGTTCGCCAAAAATCACAATGATCCAACGGTTAATTTTTGAAAAAATCAACAGGGAAAATTTGGTGACAGTTTTAAAAAATATAAAGTCACAATTTTTCAACGTGGTTGTTTTAAGAAACTGACCGTTAGATCTCCATGATTTTTTGTGAACATAAAATTCATAAACAATCCTTCTAATCCAACGATCAATTTTTCAGAAAATGCTCTACATTGGGTCCTATATAGCACCTTATATTAAAATTTTTGTTACAAATGCTCTACGTTGGGTAATAAAGTCAGTCTTCTCATAAATTAAATACAAAATATCTGCTCACTCTCCCTATCTCTCTCTTCCCATCAATCAACCCCCTCTTTCCACACCCCTCTTTCTCTCTCCCTATCTCTTTCTCTTCTGCATTCCAAGAACCCATTTTTTGTATAGAACCCACGCCCTATCTCTCTTTCTCTCTCCCTATCTCTTTCTTTTCTACCATTCTCTCATTCCCCCAATGTCCGATCAGTAGGGGCCGATGATCGGAGCGGCGACACCATGATCGAGATCGATAAGGATCCAAAACCACCAAAGGTTTTCGGCATGCTCTCACTTCAAAACCATCCGCCAAGAAAAGGTTATCGGCATGCTCTCACTACAAAACCATCCCCATTCTCTTGAACACGAAGGAGAAGGGGTCTAATTTTGCTACGGCGACACCACTAATTGCAAAGGTAAGTTTGCAAAAAAAAAAAGGTTATTTTTTTCCTTCTCTGCCTTCGATTCTGGTTCATTATATATATATATATATATATATATATATATATATATATATATATA
>JAESVK010000912.1:2467720-2554124 GCA_017140935.1 Hamamelis virginiana | reverse complement strand
AACCTTCTGCTTTGGCCAAAGACTCCATTGAGATAGTAACTGTGAACTAAGACATTCGCCCTTTCTAATTAAGGGTGGTGATCCTCTATTGCACACTCACCTATCTTCATACATAACTCACTAGAGCCAATGAGCACCGATTACATCCTTATGATTAAGGGTGTACGAGATACTATCAAACTCTAGCAATTCATATATAAGATAACAAGTGGTGTCTCAAGTCTAAGGATTACAACTGTGACTATACACATGAGCAGCCTTTGACATACAAATAGAATTCCATAAACTGTACTCATATTGGTCATGTTCAGTGTACTTGTTCTCTAACAAGCACCCACAGGTTTACTATAGTGTCTCTACACAGATGGTTCGAGACTCACCATCCTCCCATGGAGCTAGTAAAACCTGAGCTAATCTTAACGGTTTATAATCGTCCAAATATATAAACCTATGATCAGGAACCAGTTTAGGATAGATGTACTTGAGAGTTATAAGTCTCTCTATCTCAACACTTGAGATATAACTCTCTATCATACTATCCAAGGACTTTATCATGAACAGTAATTAAACACAAGTTTACATGATAAAAATAGCCATGTCATAAATGAATAAAGATCCATACAAGATAATATAATGAAATATAAAACCCTAAACTCAAAAGAACAATTGGTTTTAGGGCACATATCTAACATGAACTTCATTTTATCATTCGTTTATCTTTATTTGAGCTTCTATTGCTAAACTCTCCTATCAAGACCATAGAGTAAATGATTCTTGATTGAGTATATGTTTGAGAAGTCATTTATCAAAGATTTGGAAGGAATGAACCCATGGGACCCATCTTCTTGACTTAATTAGTTTTCTTTTTCAAGTTGTCATCATTTAGCATAAACAACTCTCAACATCAATCAAAACCTCCATGATTTTACACTTTTTTTTTACATTCTTTGGTTTGCAACACATAAGGATCATTTGGACCTGTTCCACTCCCTGTGGATATGACCTAGGGACTCCCTAGAATTTATTGCTTGATGACCGGTGAACTCTTACGCTTGGGAATCTATTGCGCATCATATTTTCACTTCAAGCAGAAAGCTAAAAAGAGCAAAAATGAAGAAAAAGTGCAAAAACAGCTCAAGTCTATCGATAGGGAGATGCCCTATCGATAGGTGCATTCCTCAGGTGAAGAATTTTGCAGAAAAAAAGTGTCATGCAAGCTTCCCCTATGGATAGGGCACCAAGCCTATCGATAGGGAGCCAAGCCTATCGATAGGAGGCTCCTCGAAAAGCGTGCCCGCGTATTTTTTTTTTTAAAATAAATTTTTTATGTATTTTTGTGGGTTATTATGTGGGGGCTTCTTTGTAAGGTATAAATACATTCCATTGGGGCTTGTTTAAGAGGTTGAACAAGGCTTAACCTAGACTAGACCATTCTCTCTTCTCTCTCTTCTCTTTTCTCTCTTGGGTAATAAACGAAGCTTCTCTCCATTCGATTGTATTCATAGGTTTGGATTTGGGTGTTTTTGTATATTTGTGATGATTGTACAACTTTAAGGATGTTGCTTCCATGCAACTTGGTTTTAAATGATTTTTATTTATCAATATAGTTGTTTTCTGTGATTGCAATTATATTTGTTGTGCAATGGTACTTATCGAGCATGCGTATGTAAAGTAAGATGGTTTATGCCCTACTTGGATGGATTGTGTGAAAGAATATGTGCATATGGAGGATTCGTAGTGGAAGACATAAAACAAAAACTTTTATAAACAAAAATCCAATGAACACATTCCAACAGGAAATCGATACAAGCATAGGATCATGAATAACACAAGAATAATAATTAAACAACTTTAAATATACTTACTTGATGATTGTCTTTGTTGAAACCTCGTTCGAATCCGTGCTTCAAAGTGTATGAAGCCTCCAAGGTATCCACACGAATGCAAGACCTTTTAAGCTTCCCGCACTTGTTTAACACTTGAATCAATGCAAGATGGAGAGGGAGATAGAGAGAGCAAGTCATGGCCCCAAGGGGAGCCCCTAGGTCATGGCCACTAGGGTGGTAGTGATGTGATGATAGCCTCCTTTTTTATTAGGGTTGAGTGGACTTAGTGCTATCATGCACTCATCCCCTTGTATTTATAGATAAATACTAGGGTTTCTATTTTTTGCAACTTAGTCCTCCTTAATTAACAATTAATTAAAGAGACCAAGTAAGTTACACAAAATTAGAAACTTACCCCTTCTCCTAACTTAAAGAACTCACTTGTGTTCTTTTGTGTGTGGCCTTTTGGGTTCATCCCAACCTAGCAGTGGACAGGGACATCTCAATGTCTCCCAAAATAGAAAGATTCTATTTTTAGGTTCAATTGGAACAATTCCAATTATGCCCTCATTGATAACACTTTATCAATAGGCCTACATTGGTCATGAGTGACATCTAGCAACATATCACGACGTACCCTAAGTATGGGTGAATAGCAGAACTAAAAAGAACCCTTCATGTTACTTAATCCCTCATTCTCTAATGTCACTGTTAAGATAATCAGGCATGGTTATTAAGTCAAACCTTATCTTAACAATTTGTTAGATGTTCTACAAAATATAATTCTCGATAAGATGAACCTAATGAAACTCTTTCATAGTTCACCTATCACCATGGCCATGGATTTCAAACTGAGAATTATCTTTGTGAACTAACCTTGACATTCTCTCTCATCAAAGATGAAAGTGATGATTCCTTCTTGCGCACTCACTTATCGTCATACATAACCCTACTAGAGCCAATGAGTACCGATTACACCCTTATGGTTAAGGATGTACGAGATACTATCAAACTCAAGTGACCTATGCATAAGAAAACTATAGTGCCTCAGGTCTAAGGATTACCAAATTAATGGACGTAACATAAGAATATTCTTTTGACTTAAACTCCATAACAATATTCATGCAGATCATGTTCAGTGTACATATTCTCTAATATGCACCTACAGATTAACTATAGTGTCACTACACCGATAGTAAAGACTACTTATCCTCCCATTGGAGCTAGTTTAAATTTGTGCTGCTCTTAATGGTTTATTAAATATCCACTTGAATAAACCTATGAGCAGGAACTTCTTTAGAATAAATGTGTATGAGAAATATGAGTCTTCATATCACAACAACTTGAGATACATATTTCTATTATAATTTATTTGTGGACCTTATCATATATATATATATATATATATATTTAAATACATATGACAAGTTGTACCTTCAAATTAATATAATACGAAATTGACATGCCTTTTAGGCACTACTATAATAAGTTAAAAAGGGGACATGAGGCGGAAAGAGTTTTAAGGACGGTTTTTAAAAATCGTCCTTAAAAATATACAAAGAGGACGGTTTTTTAAAACTGTCCTTAAAAATGATCACTTTTAAGGACGGTTTTGAAAAACTGTCCTCTTATATTTTTTAAACAAAACGACGTCGTTTTGTTTTGTTTTGCTTTTGTTTTGTTTTGTTTTGTTTTGTTTTGATTTTTTTGTTGATTTAGTGTATAGAACGACGCCGTTTTGTTTAGTACCTCAATTGCCTTTTGGGACTTGCTCATTGCTGCCTATTGGGAATTTATTTCCCCCCACTCATCAATCTCTCTCTCTCTCTCCACTTGATCTCACACTCTCTCTCCCACATAAGATCGATCTTGCCGTTGTTGCCCATGATCGATCTTGCCATTGATCGATCTCGATGACTCAGTGATCTCGATCTCGATCACTCAGCAATCTTGCCGTTGATCGATCCTGCCGTTGCTGCCGGAACCCTAGCTCTTCGCCCGGTGCTTCTCCCTGCCGGAACCCTGTCGTGAAACCCTAACCCCATCCCAGTCTCTCACTTCATTTCTCTCTCTCTCTCCAAATATTTGTATATATAAATGTAAATGTATCTTTTTATTCTATACTCAAACCGACGTTACGAATGCTCCACCGACCCTTCGTTGAGCTTCCTCCGTCAAAGCCTTGTTCAGGTACTTTACTCCCTTTGTTTGGTTGCTGAGAAAGTGGAGGAAATTGTTTTTTTTTGTTTGGATTCTTACCCGGATTCTCCATGTCTTAGGGTTTCTGATCTCTCTCATTTCACTTGCTTTTGCCCGAAATGGGAACATGGGTATTTCAACATTCCAGATTTGGTGTTTGGGTTTGGATTTACCCGGATTCTCCATTTCCAAAATGGTGGACTTACTGGTGTTCGGGTGCCTTCTCTGTTTCTCTCTCAGAATGTGTGGAATTTTTTACGAGGGTTAGGGTTTTTTGTGGAATTCCATCTTTTCATGTGACTTTGTGTTGTGCTAACCGAGAATTTTTTTTCCCCTTCTAGTTTCTTGTCTTCTAATTTTTATAAAATTCAATTTATGATTTTTTTGCTTTAACTTTGATGATGAGTTTTTCTAGGGTTTTTAATCTTTTCCTCTAATTTTTATAAAATTCGATTTATGATTTATATGCTTTAACTTTGATGATGAGCTTATCTAGGGTTTTTAACCTTCTGAATCTGGCCTAACTTTTTGTTTCTTCTGATGAACTAAGCATCTGTTAGTTACTCTGTTGGTGGCCTGATAATTTTATCAATATGGAATATGCAATTTCATTGATGGGTTCAAATATGAGCAAGTCCAGTTTGGGTTTTTACTGATGGTATGTCTAATTTCTATCTCCTGTGTAACTGTATTGCATTATAGACATATGGCCATGTTTATCAGTTTTTAACGCTCTCTATAAACTTGGATATGCATTCCACATGTTTGTGGTCTGATTTGTGTGGGTTTAATGGAATTATCCAAGTATAGTAATCTCATGTCCAAGTGGGTACTCCCTGCCAATAGATATGGAATGTGCTAATAAACTTGTAAAGCACTAGTGAGTTTGATGTATTTTATGCAAGGATGATACATCCAAATATAGGGTCAAAAGGAATCTTGTTGCATGATCTTTCAAGGAACTCATTTGTTTGATGCATTTTGTGTAAAGAACTTATGAGTGTGATGTATGTTAAATATAGAGTCAAAAGGAATCTTCTTGCATCCATATCTGCTCTGGCAGTTTCGTTATTTACTTTGTTTTAATTTCTTAAGGCACTTATTTATTAAGCTGCTTTTAGGAACTTGACCATGCAGCTCTTGACCATGCCGGCTCTGCTATTAGTTTAGAGAAACAATATAGAAACCTGGAACAGATACAAGTGGCAAACAGTGATGCATTGTATTATCAGGCAAATATTAAATTGCAAGTAACGTATTTAGTTTCTTATTCTTTATGCAATTACAGTAATTGATAACGAAAAGTATATACTTTAATTAGAAAAGTATATCACTAAAATATCTCTGCAATTTCAGTGATTAATCACTAAAATATATCCTGCCGTTGATAACAAAAATTAATCACTAAAATTAATCACTAAAGATATAAGTATATACTTTAATAAGAAAAGTATATACTTTAGTAAAGAATAAGAAAATTATTCTAATCAAGTTGTAATTATTCTAATTATTCTAATCAAGTTGTAATTTCAGTGATTGATAATGAAAAGTATATACTTTTGTGGTGTTAAATGTTGCTTGCTTATACTGCTCACAGTAGAGTATTCAATTTTGTTTTAAAATATTAAGGGACTAGAACATGCAATGGTTCAATGTTAATTCACCATCCTTTGTCATATGATGTTATTCAGAGATCAATAATTGGTTATGGCATTGGCTTGCACATACATGGTAAGCCTTCAGAAACTATGACATAATCGCATGATCATGATAGTATGTTCAGGGGGTAAAAAAAAAAGGAACCAACTTTTTGAACACATCAATTTGGAAAAAATTTCATATAAGTTGAGTGAGTATGACAGTTACTGATCTCGTTAGATGAGGCTCTCATCAATTGTCTCTGTTGCTTGTAAACTACATGCTTCATTATTGTTTTTGGGCAATTCCTTGTTGTTTTTGGGCCCTACAGCAGGGACACACTTATTCTTTGAAGGGACATTCATAGAATTTGTTTGAATTTATCTGCAAGTGATTGAGATTTGATGTTCATTTATTTTCGATTAAGAAAGAGTAGGTTTCCTTCTGCATTGGCCACAACTAGAGAGTGGAGTAATCCTGAAATCATCTTGCTGATTTTTCTCATGAAGTTAGTTCAATGCTGCTGCTGCTGCTGCAAGAGGTAGTATTCTTACTGTTACCACCTTACTTTTGCAATTCGTCTTGAATATCAAATTCTGATTGTTCACATCTCTCTCTGTACTTGGTA
This sequence comes from Hamamelis virginiana, assembly GCA_017140935.1. Taxonomy (NCBI): domain Eukaryota; kingdom Viridiplantae; phylum Streptophyta; class Magnoliopsida; order Saxifragales; family Hamamelidaceae; genus Hamamelis; species Hamamelis virginiana. Next base: position 2,547,833 of record JAESVK010000912.1, on the reverse strand, counting down.
TTTTTAACATGTTCTCATTGTAGGATGTGAATATTGAGGGCAGTATATATAAATGTTTGATATAAAATCTAAGCTAATGTAGGTGCTTTAATTTATACTTTGTTTGGATCTTGGAAAGTGTAAGATAAAGGAGAAAGATATTAAAAAATGCTTACCCATGGAATTCTTTTTCATTGATCTTTCCAAGATCTAAACAGAGGCTTAAGGTGGCTAGAAACCCTTGAAGTTGGGATTTCACATGAGGTAAAAGAGGAATTTCATTGAAGTAAAGAACAATAAAGCAATGGTTGAAGACCAAGGCCAAGAAGCTTAGAAGTTCTCTCACTGAAGATATTCTGTCCAGCACTACAAATGATATGCAATTTGGGATGTCCATGTATTTAGAGAATCCTGTCGTAATGCACCCAAATTTGAAAGCACTGATGTGCAGTATAATGCAGTCTTCAGTTTATTGTGTTTCTTAGTATTAGCTATTATTATTATTATTTAATTTCTTTTGGTTTTTGTTTTTGGTGGGTGTAGGATGTTTACTGTTTACTGTATATGGTATATTGTGATTTACCCATGATTAAATTGAGTTGAGTTAGAATTAGGCTTGTTGAGTTCAATTGAGTTTATTGACTCAAGGTTATTTGGGTTTTACTTTTTCTACAGAGAAGCTCTTCTCTGCTGAAAATGCTGTCTTTCTCCCTTGCTAGTGGATTTTTTCTCCTCACCATCAGTGTTCTGGGTCAACTTTGTTTGCTTTATATTCACAAGGGAAGAAATTACACCAGAGATCATTATTCACTTCCATCATCTGAAACTGACTATGTACAACATCAGGCTTTGGAGGCTACTAAGGTATGTATGAGAACATTATACCTGTTCACTGGTATACCTTCTTTTTTCTTCTTGGGAGTATAAAATCTGCTCAGTCAGTCTATGCTTAGGCAGCATGAGAGGCTGCCATTCACACTGGGTTAGTCTTGTTACCAATCCCTCTAGTATATTATTGAAGTTATATTTATGTTCTCCGGGCCTTTAAAATCCCCTATACTTCTTGCATAACATGACATGGGTATTGGTATGCAATCAGTGCTCGATATGATTTAGCTGTGCTCAATATATCAAAGGAAATAACAAGAAATTGTTAGTTTTGACACTTCATTGTGCCCTTTTGTTGAAATTTTTTTCAGTGGTCATATACCCATCAGGGCAATCCATATCCAAGCCCAGATAATCTAGCGGTCAATGTTCAAGAGCTGTTGATTTTTCAATTGCTGTAATTTAAATCTTTTTTCCTTTCATGATGTACTCAGCTGTTTTTATTACTCCATATCTAATGGTTGGAATTGTATATTTATAGTTGGAGCTTTTTGCATCTCAATTGTTGAAAAGATTAAGGATGCTTTTGGTTGACCTGGGGATATAATGACAGAAACAAGTGTGGGTGCCTGGATTGGGGAACTACCAATTTACTTGAGAAGGTCGGGTAAAGCTACTTGCAGTAGTGAAGATATTTCAAATAGTTCTGCCCCATTAAATAAAAGTAATACAGACATGACAGCATCTGCACAGGATATTGCTAGTTATCAGGTATTCAAATATGTTCCATTGATCCTTCCTTAAATTCTCTGCTTCCTCTCTTTTGCATAAACACTAAGGATTTTGAGGAAAAGAAATTGAAGAGAAAATGAGTGCAAAGTACTTTCTATACATACCTAAATTTACATATGCATATACATACGCACATACATATATGTGTGCATGTTTTGCATTGATCATGTTAATAATATCCCTTAATGTGCCATAGGCAGTATGTCATATGCCTAAATTTTCTGCTTTATTAAATATTTGGTCCTCTAATGGGAGCATGGGATCAAGTTTCTTTCTAGATGGTTGCTGACTTGCTGAGGTCTAGCTGAGGTTGAGAATAGCGATGTTGATGTTCAGGTGAAATGCTTTTGTTATGTGGCTGATTTCTTTATATAATATTCTTATCATAAAAACCAATAATGAAAACCATGACCATATTTGCTTTGTTAAGTTGTTACTCAATTATCATTTTGATTTAAAAAGACTAGGGTTTAAAACCGCAGTCTTTATGGTTTAAAACCGTAGTCATTTTATGAAAGACTAGGGTTTGGCACCGTAGTCTTCTTATAAAAGACTAGGGTTTTAAACCGTAGTTGTTTCCTAAAAGACTAGGGTTTATAACCGTAGTCCTTTGTAAGAAAAGACTAGGGTTCAAAAACCGTAGTCGAAGAAAAGACTACCACCCGCCTGACTACGGTTCCAAAACCCTAGTCTTAACCCAAAGACTAAGGTTTTGCACCTTAGTTGTAGGCTTTTTTTGTAGTAGTGTTATGGTGTGTATGTAGTGTCCAAAACAACAAGACAACAAGGAATGTGGATATTATGTGCTTAGATACATGAAGGACATTGTTGAGTCAAGAAGTGTTAATGATTGTCATAAGGTAATGTAGCATGTACATTTCAAGTAAGATAGTAATAATTCGCATTATTCCTTATCTAATTCAATGCATTTTTTCTTTGTACATATGCAGTTCGATAGCATTGAAAGTTATACAATTGAGGAGATTGACGATGTCCGAGTCGAAATAATGAATTATATCTACAAGCACATGAAATCCACATGAAACCCACTTTGAATTTGGTTGGCTGAAATTCGCTTGTCATATATTGTGTCTAAATGTAGTTTTTGGGGGTTGGAGGTGGACGGAGACCCGCTTGGGTTTGATTATTGGATTTTGATTTTGGTTAATGAGTTTGACATATATTAGAAGTGTTATATACTCATATGTACACAGGTTAAATATTGGGAAATATTGTAATTATAGAGGAAACTCTGCCGGATTTTTGTCTAAATATGCATACTTTTTTCCAATAATAGTTATGGTTTAGATTGATTTCACCATTGCATGTTATAAAATAAATTTCTTTTAGGATGTATATGAATATGGAGGTGGTTTATGTTGGAGACCATTTTAGGAGGACACAACTTTAAAGATTCTGTTCGACCTTGGTGGCTTTATGACTATGATACCCTGGTATATAACTCACTCACATATTCTTGGATCTCATTATAATGTTAATAGTATATTTTTGTATATATTTCATTACGAAATTCTTTTTGAACAATTTGCAGTATTGTCTTTAGGTTGCTTGAGCATTATTTGGGATGGGAGATAGGAGGATACAACTTTTGAGATTCGGTGCGTCCCTGGTGGCTACATGTTTATGCTACTATGGTAAATAACTTACGCGTGTATTACCTAGAATTTGTATACTAGTAAATTGTTTTTGTACATAATTCATCGTTGTTTATTATGTCTTAATAGGCACAATTATTTGCTTTTGGGGTACAACTATGCAAATTCGGTGCGACCCTGGTGACTGCATCTCTACGCCATTGAGGTAATACGTTTGATTTATCTAATACTTGGAAACATACGTGTCATTTTTTTTCCTAGCTTATTTCTATCTTACCAAAACATGTTAATTATTGCAGATATTCATGAATTGGTGTTTTCCATGTGGGTTGTACAAATACACATTCACATTCAATACACATTCACTAGCTGTTCTCTTTGCTTTGAAACGAAAACAGCTAGTAGCTGTTCTCTTTGACCCCCCTCTACTAGAACACGCATGGAGAGAACATTTTTTAGAGCCCCCTCTACTAGAACACGCATGGAGAGAACATTTTTTAGGGCTGTTCTCTTTGCTAATAGAGAACAGCTAATAGCTGTTCTCATAAGCATTTTTCCTTGTAGTGATAGTTTCATGCAATTTTTCTCTAAGATTGTTGAATTCCTAAAACTTTCTCGAATTGCTTTACTCTTGTAGTAATAAAGTTTAAAGTCATAATTACATATAGTCATTGTTTTGCTCTTAAATTTGAATAGATATATGCATATAAGTTGAAGATTGGATACAGAAAATTTTAGTAGTTTATTTTCCTTTTTATAAAAGTAGAAATGGTATTGGGACATGTTTGTAATAGTATCTTTATGTACTACTAATGCTATTTTTATTTCTTGTGAAATTATTTAGATTTTATAGGCTTAATGAAAATAACTTTGGTAAGCTTCCATACAATAGGTTCAATTAGAAATACAAAATTTTATACAAAATTTTTTTTCATGAATAATAGATTTAAGAGGACGGTTTTACAACTGTCCTTAAAAATATGATTTAAGAGGACGGTTTTAAATGTGTTCTCATGCGCGATGTGTTTATAAATCATAGATTTAAGAGGACGGTTTTACGAGTGTCCTTAAAAATATGAATTAAAAGGACGGTTTATAAACTGTCCTTAAAAATGTTTTTAAGGACACTCATAAAACCGTCCTCTTAAATCATATTTTTAAGGACACTCGTAAAACCGTCCTCTTAAATCTATGATTTATAAAGACATCGAGCATGAGTACACATTTAAAACCGACCTCTTAAATCAAAGAGGACGGTTTAAAACCGTCCTTAAAAATGTTTTTTGTAGCAGTGAGGATTGCTTTTAGGGCATACCTCTAACATTGTGCATTCTTGTTTGACAGTCCATGCCTTAAAGGGATGATCCATGCTTGATTCATATACGCATAATTATCTTTGATGACTTATTCTTGTAGTCTAAACCATAATTATCATAGATATTCATAAACTCTAATCAAACTTATTTATGCGATTGATGCGAGTTAAGTGGATTTGAAAACCCAAAGCTTTTTATTATTTGTTTTATATTCTTTAGTTTAAACAACCACTCTTCAAATCAAATATTATTCTCTTAACTAAAATCAAATTTGCTTTAATTTCTCATAACTCAGCCTTTAGTCCCTGAGGATCGACACCAATGCGAAAACCATATTTTCAACGAATTGAGGTTACAAGCATGAGTCACTTTATAAATTTAAATCTTGATTGTAAACAAGGAATAACCTCCCTTGTTTGGCACGATCAAATTTTGATGCCGTTGCCAGGGACTATAGCACGGTTATAGGAAGTGTAGTGATTTCAGTTTTAGTTGTAGTTTTAGGATTTTTTTTTTCTTTTCTTTTATCATTTTAGGTTTTTGTTTTCCTTTGTCTACTAATTTTTCACTTCCATTTTCCTAGATTGTTTGTGTTTTACAGGTTTCTAACCGGGATTTTTAAGCACTAAGGCCACAAGGCCAATTGCTGAAAAAAAAAAAAAAAAAAAAACCCCTTAATTGCCCGGGTGCCAAAGTTTTGGATAGGACCGCATATAGACTAGCAACTGGGATCGAGGGGAGTATTTTCTTACCTTTTTCTTTTCTTTTCTTTTCTCTTTTTGCATTGCATTTTTGCATATCATTCAGTTGGGGGGAGTCGTTTTGTATACACGGTCGGCGTTCCTTGTCTCTTGACCTAAAACCTTTTGACCTTGAATTAGAGAGTACTTTGAGAGCTTTTGGGGCTTCTCTTCGTGACAATACTGAGATTGAGTCTTCTGTTGAGATGGGTGATATGGTCAATAACACCAATAGGGTAGCTGTAGACCTCCACAAGCATAGTAAGCCCTTAGAACGCTTAGACACCATTTTTTGCCGAACACATTTACCCCTTCTTCTTGCATTCAGATTCCCAACATTGAGCATATCCATTATGAGATTAAGCATGCTACCATTTAGATGCTTCCTACCTTTTATGGGTTGGAAAGAGAGAATCCATATGACCTAACAAAGTTTGTGGGAATCTGTTCTACCATTAAGATCCAAGGCTTCACTCCTGATGCCTTAAAGCTCTTACTTTTCTCATTCTCTTTGAAAGATAGAGCTAAAACATGGATCAACACTCTTAAGACTCCCGAACCTATTACCACTTGGGACTAACTCCAGAGGCTTTTCTTAGCCCAATTTGATTCCATAGGACGGACCACCCAAATGTGTTATAGCATCACACACTTTGTCCAATGGGAGGGGAACCGTTCCATGAGTCTTGGGAGAAAATAAAGGAGCTCCTTAGGTTGTTTCCCCATCATGACATTGCCAAATGGAAAATTGTACAATTGTTTTTCCAAGGCTTGTGTGCTAAGGATAAACACTTAGTGAATGATGCTAGTGGGGACGCAATCTTTAGGAAGAGTGTTGAGGAGGGCTGGGACTTATTTGAGATTCTCAGTGAAGATTCTCTCTATATGGCCTCAATGAGTCAGAATGATAGAGGTTCGTCTTCAACCTCTAATTTGCCTAAGAAGAGAGGCATGTAAGAGGTTTATAGCACCACTGTGATTAACCAATAAGTGACGGCGTTGTTCAAGAAGTTGGATTAATTGCTTGCCGCTCAAGGCCAGTCATCTAGGACACCTCCTTGCTCTGTCAGTGAGGTCTATGGGATTTGTGCAGATATGAGTCATAACACCTTCTCTTGTCCCATGGCTAATAAGTACCCAGAGTTTGTGCAGAAGCAAGTAAATGCAGCCCAAGGGTTTTCTAACCCTAGGAATGACCTGTATTCTAATACTTTCAATCCGGGTGGGAAGAGTCACCCTAACTTGCGGTGGTCTCAACCTTATTAAGGGTCAGGCAGTCAGTTTCACCAACCACCTAGGGATAATTTTTTTGGTGGCAATGCCAATGTTGACCAAACATATAGGCCACCTTACCTTCAGTCCCAACCCCATTCCCAAGGTGTCAGTCCACCTCCAACACCCCAAGCCCAAAGGAGTTTTGAGTTTGAGGCCACGGTTCTTAATGCTTTAAAGAATATAGAGGCGGATCGCCAACTCCTTCATTCTCATTCGCAATCTATTGCTAAATTAGAGTAGCAAGTGAGGCAAATCACGGATTCTCTTAGTCATCGAGAGGAGGGTAGGTTTCCTAGTCAACCCGTGAATAACCCCAAATGAGTGCATGTGGCTGAGAGTTCTTCCTTACAAGACTCAATTTTTTGAGGATGTAAATGCTATCACCATTTTGAGGAGTGGTAGGTTAGTTGACAACCGGGTCAGGGAGAAGACTAGTGAGGGAGTAAGCGAAACTGAGTCTATAGTTCCCGCGGTGGTAGAACCTAGTGAGCAAGAAGAGATTAAGAAAAAAAAAAGTAAGCAAGTGGTCAGTGAGCCTAAGAGGGATAACTTTCCCTCTAATTCCGATGATCCTGTGGCATCCTATGTACCCAAGGCTCCATTCCCTTCGGCGTTGGTTGCGCCCATTAAAAAGAAGAAAAAGGGAATGTCTTTGAGTGAGATTTTAGAAGTTTTTAAACAAGTGCATATCAATTTACCACTCTTACACGCAATTAAGCAAATCTCATCCTATGCCAAATTCCTAAAGGACTTGTGTACTCAACAGCGCAAGGAGCGCTCATATTTGGCTAAATCAACAATCCTTTATGAAGTAGCTAGTGCGATAGTGCAACATCACCTTCCCCTTAAACGTAAGGACCCTGGTACACCTACTATTTCATGCTTCTTAGGAAGTTATTTCATAGATAGGGCCTTAGTCGATTTTGGGGCAAGTGTGAACATTCTCCATACTCTGTGTATGAAAATATGGAATTAGGAGAGCTTCAACCTAGCACTACTGTGCTTCAGTTTGCTGATAGGTCAACCAAAGTGCCTATGGGGATTTTAAGAGATGTTTTTGTCAAGGTGGAGTCATTTGTTTTCCCTATAGATTTTATTGTACTTGACATGGAACCTGTGTATAGTTCTAAGGCACAAATTCTCGTTATCCTAGGGAGACCTTTTCTTGTAACTGCTAATGAGGTCTTATTTTGTAGGGAAGGTATCATGGAAATATCAATTGGTAACTTGAAGGCTAAGCTTCAAGTTTACAATGCTTCTCCACACCCTCATCACTTTGAGGCATGTTCTTATATTGGGGAAATATGGAAAGAGATTGAGGAGGCATTACCTTACATTCCAAGTTTAGATCCTTTTGCTACATTCCTTCCTCCGTGTGATAATGTGGACCAATTTATTTTTGAGGTTCATAAGGTTTTCGAGTCCACACCCTTTCTAGGAATCCTACCTTGGAAGCCTAAAGGTAAGTTATTTTCCCTAACATCTTGTCTTCTTATTTCTACTGTCTTAAATAAGTTTCTTATATTTAAATTGGAGCTTTTACAGGCTAAGGCAGTGAAACAGAAACTTATTTTTAGGAGGAGACCAAAGGAGAAGATTCAGGTTTGATTTAGGTGGTATGAGTTGATTTATTCCTTTCTCTTTTACATAGTGTTTATTGTGCTTTTTTTTTTTGATATACATACATTGAGGACAATGCATGATTTAAGTTGGGGAGATGAATAAATTAAATTTTTGGAAATTTTTTTCAAATTTCAGTCATTCCCTAAAGCACTTAGTCATTTTTGAACTTGTTGCTTTTATAAGTCAACAAATCTCTGAGTTATGCTTTGTTTTGAGCATATGCATATGTGTAGGTGAATTACTATTTGCACACGCACGAATCATTCATGATATTTTATGAGCCAAAGAGTGCTTTAAGTTTTTCTATTCTTGTTTCATTCTTCATCTTTATCTCCATATAGATTCTTTGTGATTATCTTCTCTTTCTTTCTTATCATTGAAAGGTTGTGATCAAAAAATCGCAGCGGAAGAAAATATCGTATAAAACTTTTATAAAATATGATTTATCAATCACAACCATGCCAAGGTTCAAACACAAACATCGAACCATGAATATATGTCAAGAACATGAATTAAACAAATTTAAAACATAAACTTACTTGATTTGCTTTTGATGTAAACCTCGATCGAATCTGAGCTTCAAAGTGTATGAAGCCTCCAAGCTATCCACACGAACTCAAGATTCCTTAAGCCCCTTGTACTTGATCAACACTTGAGCAAAACAAGGTAGAGAGGGAGAGTGAAAATCACGGCCACCATGGGAGAGCAACCCTAGGTCACGGCCTCCATGGTAGAATGATGAATAGCCACTCTTCCTTTTAGGTTGGATGTGCTTAGTGCTAGCATGCACCCTCACCTTATGTATTTATAGTTAAATACTAGGGTTTCTAATTTTTGCAACTTAGTCCTCCTTAATTAACCTTTAAGTAAAGAGCCCAAGTAAGTTACATAAATTAGAAACTAACTCATGTACTAACTTAAAGAACTCACTTGTCTCCTATTGTGTGTGACCCTTTGGGTTCACCCCAACCTGGTAGTAACAGGGAAGATCTCAATGTTTTCAAAAATAGAACTTTCTATTTTTGGTTCGATTGGAACAATTCCAATTTTGCCCTCAATGATAACACTTATCATTAGGCTTTCACTAGTCATGAGTGACGTCTAGCAATGTGTCATGATGTGCCCTAGGTGTGGGTGAATAATATAACTATATGAACCCTTCATGTTAATTAATCATTCATCCTCTAATGTCACTGTTAAGATAATCAGGCATGGTTATTAAGTCAAACCCTATCTTAACAACTTGTTATCTGTTTTACAAAGTATAATCTCAATAAGGTGAATCCAATGAAACTCTTTCACAATTCACCTATCACTGTGGCCACAGATTTCAATTAAGATCTATCTTTGTGAACTAATTCTGACATTCTCTCTCATTAAAGATGAAAGTGATGATTCCTTATTGACATCTCATCTATCTTCATGCATAACATTAGAGCCAATGAGTACTGATTACATCCTTGAGGTTAAGGCTATACAAGATACTATCAAACCCTAACAACTCAAGCATAAGATAGGTATAGTGTCTCAGGTCTAAGGATTACCAAATTAATGGACGTTAACATAAGAATATTCTTTTGACTTAAACTATATAAGAATATTCTGATAGATCATGTTCAGTGTACATATTCTCTAATATGTACCCACAGATTAACTATAGTGTCACTACATCGATAGGAAAGACTACATATCCTCCTATTGGAGCTAGTTTAAATCTATGCTACTCTTAATGGTTTATTAAATATCCACTTTAATAAACCTATGAGCAGGAACTTGTTTAGAATAAATGTGTATGAGAAATATGAGTCTTCATATCTCAAGAACTTGAGATACATATTTCTCTTATCATTTATTCATGGACCTCATCATATATATTTAAATATATACAACAATTTGTACCTTCAAATTAATATAATATGAAATTGATATGTCATTTAGGATTGGTTTTAGGGCATACCTCTAACAATCTCCCACTTGCACTAAAGCCAATCAATATCTTATACTAGTCTTTGTAAGACAAGGCTTCTAACACTCATCTAAGGTGTTATGGCAATGGGGACTCTATGCAAACAGACTTTGCAACTTTATTATTTTCGATAATAGTAATTAAACTAATATCCGCTGCCAATTCTGATGTCATAGTAAGTGAGACCTGTCTTCTTGAAAGAAAACGACATACTCTAGACATCCTTTTAGGCAATTTGTAAATAGCATCACTTTATATAATTTCTTTATATATACAAGCATTTCAGCCTTAAACTCCTTTAAGAATATACATGTATTTATTCAGAATTACTATTCTAAATAAATAATCAATATCTGCTAGCAATTACTTACAGCATTAATGATATTGATTTAAGTACATAACCTTTAATCATATGAGTCTCCATATTTCTCAAATATCATGCTCATATGAAATCCCTCACAAAATCGAATTTTTGAGAGATTTGAATTCTTATAACGATTTTAGAATTCATAATACTACGTTAGTATTTAAAGTATGTACTTTATAAAGAGAGTTAAGAATAATATCAATGACTTATATGCTCCCACTTTTCCTTTTAAAATAAGGTATTTCATGTATTAAACCTTTTAATAACATAAAATTCTTTTTGATGTTTCAATAGGTATAGTTCTCAGCTATTGTGGAAACATTTTTTCCAAATACTTTTTATTTGAGAAAACAAACTTTTAAATTTTATTTGAAATATCTCATATTTCCAAATAATCTCCAAACTTTATCATTTAACATTTTTAAGGTCAACAAGATTCAACCAAATATTCTCAATATTTTCTTTTAGTTTTACTTCATATGAATCATTTGAACACTTCAAATATTCATAGTTTTGAATCATTTGGACACTTTCAAATATTCAAATAGATATGAAGTATACAAACTAATATTCAAGGTTTATACATCTTATGTATTATCCTTTTAGTCTCCTTATAAAATAAGGTGATCGGTTCATATTAATTAATGAATCAAAATTCATTTATTAATGTGATCCTTAAAGTTGAATCCTTATATTCCATTTCATGCATTTATTCAAAGCATTCATAAAGAGTATAGAACTTTAAATCAATTGCCAGAAATAATCCAAAATATCTAATATTATAGATTAACTTTTTTAAATAAACAGAGTATTTAAAACAATATAAAACCTCAATTATGAAATCTTAATATAACTAGAAATTTAATAAAGTTTCTATAAACTCTAAATAAACTAATCAAGTATCAAGCTTCTATGTTAAATATATCAACTGTTGATTCATTTCCAAACAAAGAATGCTCGATGTCTACTCGATCTTCTATTTCTCTTTGTCTTTTACATACAATCGCATTGCACAAGAAAACACAATTAGGTATCGGACACCATAAGCAGAATAATACTAATTCTTAATTAGTAAATGAATAAAGCATATGACGTATCATTAGAAGAACTATTCTTTATACTAGGTACTCCTTGCAGTTTCTCTTCCAATGACCTAACTTACCGCGCTGGAAACTCTTTCCTTTAGATTTCTCTTTCTTAATGCCTCTTTTTGGCTTATCATGAGACTTCTTCTTATTTCCCTTGCCCTTTAGGTTCGGTCTTAAAAGTAGAAGCTCCACTGATAGCTAAAACATTCCTTTGGGTTCCTTTTTCAAGGTCTCCTAATACTCCCTAGCATATTCATTAAATCAATGAGGGAAGATTATGATGAATTACTTGTGATTTGTAGGAAAGAAATGAAGCAAGATGTCAATGGCCTTTTATTAGCTGTGATCCTAACACTTAAGATCATGCAATGATTGAATGTTCTGGATCATCTTGAGGCAGAGCTCATTAACAGATGTCCCATTCATAATCTTATAGGAGAAGAGTTCACTAACAGGATTGTTCTTCATAACTCTGCTCTGTGAACCATAAAGTTCCCTCAGATATACCTTACATCACTATCAAGCCACTTACTATAAGTGTCTTTCTTCTCCTAATATGCCCCTTTAAGACAAAGCACTGGGGCATAGGGCATTGACCATGTAGTCTATTTTATTAGCGACTAAGACTATGTTTCTCAAACCAGTCTTGGAAGTTTTGGACCAGTTAAATGATTTGCCATTTTAATTATTCTAGAGAGCAAGTTTAGAGGAGCTATCTACAACAGAAAATAATGAATATAATTTCATATTACTAAACCATAAAAACTTATTGGTCTTTAAGTTTTATGGTACCTTCCACTATTTTATTCAAATCCCATACACCCTTTGATGAGATTCGGGAATTTCAACATTGAATTTCCATAATGGGGATTGGGATCCCATCAAGAATTAATAGTCCTCACATAATAGGTTCTTAGATATTAACCTTCAATGAGTGGATAACTCTTTATCCTAATGCTTCTCAAGCAAGTTCCAATCATCCTTTAGCCTCTAAACTGTAGTATCCTCACATAATAGGTTATTGGATAGTACATTTTAGTTAAGTCACACCCACCATTCACATAAGTATGGTTAATTGAATGTTGTATCCCTCACATAATAGGTTCTTGGGATACACCATTTTCGCATCTTATGATATCCAATATTTAAATAAGATAAGATGAATTCTTAGGATGGATATGTTCCAGCAAATCTGCAGCCAAACATAAACTCCAAAGGAATTTTCTTATCTTATAATGGTGGAAGGCTAGGATAAGGCTCATACCTATTCCTTACAACTTAATTTTGAAAATGAAGGGGTTTTGTAAAAGGTCTCATTTTAACATAAACATACTATAGACATCCATTTTTGACCATGAGTATGGTCATGAATGGTTGCCTGTGTTTAGAGATGAAATAGGGTGTCAAAACCCTAAGTTCCCAGTTTTACCCTTTGTGGGTAATTAGATAGAGGTCATTATTGCATGTAGGTTTTTAGGTCAGATTGAGTCGATTCTTTTTGCATTAGGTTTTTAGAGAGTCTAAGAACATTCCTGCAAAATTTCATGGCATTCTGAGTCAGGCTTGATAGAAAATAAGGCATTTTGTGACTAAAGGGCAGTACTGGCCTTTAAATCACAAAAGCTCTGAATGACTGTCGATCTTGTCTCGAATAGTCTCGAGGCCTTGGCATAGATATTTAAAGTGTGTTTGGTAGCTAAATCGATCAGTGGCAAGGCCTGTGGATCCTTCTGGCTCATGTTTGGCTCTTAAGGCCCAAAAGGCTCTTTTCAGCCCAGATTAGGGTTTCGACCGGAAGTGACCGGGATTCGATCTTTTTATAAAACCAAAGCCTTCAAAGGATTCAAAACACTTTCTTAAAATATTTTAAAACTTATTTCAAGAAGAAGAAATGGTTTCGAGAGCAATCGGTTAGCAGATTTCAAAACCCTAAAAGGGCCCGATAAGCCTAAAATAGCTAATCGGCTTGGTTTCTCTCAACCCCTTGACCATGGTTAAGTTTTTTTATCCTCAAACTATTTTAGAAACATGGAGAATCAAATCATGATCGTTTTGGCACTGGAATAGTCGAATTTGGACTTGAAATGGGCACGAAAAGCCGAAAACAGCCGAGACAGGTCGAGAGAGGCCCAAAACGGGTCAAAATAGGGCGGAAGCATGGATGACCATCCATCCCCGGATGGTTGGCCGTCCCTAGAGGACGATTGGCCGCTTCTTTAATCATGCTAGGTTAGGTTTTTATTTCCTTAGTATGTATAGGATTTAGTTCATTAGTATGCATGATAGGTTAGGGATTAGTTTATTAAAATAGTTTTCTTTTTTGCATGATAGAAATTAGTTTTATAATATGCATGCATATTTCTCCCTCTTTTCTTCCACTCTTCTTTGATCATGCCATGTTAGGATTAGATATTTGAGATTTATTTCATATCTAGAATATATGCTAGGAAGTTAGGATTGTACATGTTATTTTTTAGAAAGCATATTAGTCCATCTCTTTGATTCTTTTTGCATATTGTTATCATGTTAAGATAAAATTGAAGGTTGCATATTAATAGTTAGTGGTTAGGTTTGTATCATTATTTTAATTGTGTCTTGATTGGAATGCTATATGAATTGTGATCGAGGGAGCGAGCAAAGGTAAGTCCCTTCCCTTGTGATAGAATTGATTGTTTTCAAGCATGATGCATGATTAAATTAGCATATCATACTAGGTTGCATATTAGGTCATCCCTAATCTACTCTAAGTCCTTCTCGCTCTGCGGGCCTGGGCTTCATTCTCATTCCTCTGTTTCTTTTAGTTGTCCTAACTCGTGACGCATCTGGTGGAAGTGACGAACCTGCTGACTGAGCTGTAACTCGGGAATCATAAACGAGGCTTTGAACCTTATCCTTCATAGCCTGTACCTTTGAACCCAAATCCTGTTTAAGCCAAGCCCGATACTCCCTATCAAGCCTAAAAGGCCTATTGTAATCCCCTACCTGACTCAAACATAAGCCTGAAGCCCATTTCTTCGCAGCCCAAGATACCAAAGAATGAGTAGCCTCCTCTACCCCATGAACATGCCCTTTGATAGGGAGATTAATTTGAGCACGGCCCATCTGGCGAAGTACACGAGAAGCCCAGTAAAATGATGTATGCTTTAGGCCCATAAGCTTCACCTGACAACATCCCCAACAGTGTAGTATATACTCTTCACCACAGTCCGATATAGCCACATGCCACTAAATATCTCTCCAAGTTAGAGAAGAAAAGAAGATAATCATTGCCTGAATCGAGCGACGCTCAAGAAACAAAAGCTTACGCGAACAGTAGTTATGAGACATGTGTTTGGGCCCATCAAAAGGAGTGATCAGCTTGAGTCTCTCAACCAACCACATCTGAAGAAGAATGGGGCTACCCCTAATACAAAAAGCAGAGTTGGAGTGAAAGTGGTCAAGCCCATTTAGAGTTTCAGCTAGCACCAGAGGGATAATGTTATGAGACTTCGACAATGGCAGAATGAGTTCACATGTTTTAATGGGTATGAAAATGGTTCCGTTCGAAACAAGGAAACAACCCACTATGCACAAAGTGAGTGCGTACTGGGTAGGCCGATGAAGAGCTAGTGGTTTTCCCCCTTCCCTCAAGAAAAATGAAGCTAGTTTGAGAAGATCAATGGAATTTTCATAGACGTATGAAGAAGCTTCCCTAGGCGAGAGTTCAAAGAGAGAAGAAAAGGTTTGGAAATAACCTCGACGAATGGTAGGAAATATGAAAGGACCATTAGCAGAGATATTCGTCAAAGCACAAAACTCTTCAAATAAAGGACATACCTCTTCACAGTTGAAGCGAAATACATGAAGATCAGAGTCCTAGAAGTGGATCATAGAGTTGAGAAGCTTGTCTTCAAGCTTCACATGACAGAGAAATAACCATGAAGTCAGGCCGAACCTTGCAAACACCTTCTTGTCTTCTGCCCACATTCTTGCTACGAATAGGTTGATGATCAACTTGAGAGCTTCCATTGTGTTTAGTGTGATGAAAGTGAGCATAGAGGTGTGTTTTTATAGCTTTTTGGCAAAGAAATCGAGTTAGAGGCGAAGTAGAACTCTCAAAAAGTTAAAAAACGTCAAAATATTCAAAAAATGGGAACCAGGGTCGATGACCATCCCCCAAAGGATGGCCAACCGTCCCCTAGGGACGGCAAACCGTCCATGGAGGGATGGTCATCCATCCCTGATCCCAATTTTTGCCTAATTTTGACTTTTTCGAGACCTTTTGACGCCCGGTTTGACTTTTCACTCAATTTTTGTCAGTTTTGACCTATTTTTGGGTTAAAATTGAAACATATTTGCATTATCATTAGGATATAATTACATGCCAATCAGGGTTTTTTAGTGCATGGAGAGAGAGTTACATAGAAACCCTAAGCAGGCCTCCTAAAGGCCTAATAGTACAAAATCATCTCCGTCGGGATGATTTCCTCGTTTCTCGTAAACCCGATGCCTCGTGATCCTCTCTCGATCCATGGCGCTCCTGTGAAGACAAAGCTTATGTGAGATTGGTGAAGGGTGAGATCATCAGTGATTGAAAGAGTAGAGAGAAAATTACCCGTGCAGCTATGTTCGCATTATGTGCATGAAGATTCATACTTTGAAGTTCCCTAGTCAATGATGCATTATATGCCAACAATTCCTCATCATATGGTACAGGCACCTGAAAGGTCAAAAAATTCAAAATGATAGGAGAGAGAAAGCTATATATGACAAAAGGTGAAAGCATAATGATTACCGAAGTGTAAGAATGATCAATATGTGGATATTCGTTATAAGGCACTCGAGTGATTGGTCTCTGAACAAAGCTGCCATCCTCAGTGACTTGCACCTGCCAAGGGATAGGTGGCAAAGAAGGAGCAGAGGATGAAGACTCGCCCTCACTAGGAGCCACAGTAGCTGTAGGATGGGAAGCATGTCCTCGGGCTCGACGGCCCTGTCAAATAAAGAGATATGAGGAATAATATATGAGAAAAGAGGTAAAGCAATCAAGGGGAAGTTCAATACCTCAGTCGGTGGAAACCCTGACACTAAAGGACGCATCAGAGAATGCTGACAGAATGCTTGATAATCCTCATGCAGACGATGGAAAGCATCCGCAAATACACCACCCATAGCATCTACTAAGGTATGGCCTGTCAGTATGTCTCATAGAGGGAGGAGGTGCATGAGGTGCGCGAGCAACTGAATATGACCCACAAAGCTGAGCACGCACTCTTTCCCCAAGGTACCAATACCTGCCAGAAGGCCCCTCAAACAGAATTCTCTTATGTGACATCTCAATCACAGAGTTAAGTTGAGCATGCATGGTACCCCTCCAATGTCGCCAAGGGTTCCACCTAACCTAAGGACAGGGTATATTAGAGGAAGTTTGAGCATTGAGAGAGGAAAGTAAAAATGTGAATGATTACCTTATTAGAGCGCAACCTTGCAAGAAAGGCGCGACTGTAAGCATAATCATGTCTGTGGGCAATAGCACTCACTCGCCGATCTGGGGCATATCGAGCAAGGGTTGGCCAAGAAAGGTTATTAGCAATCAGTGTGAGGCTATTCAGGTCGAGATACTCATGAGCCCATACCTGCAGAATATGTGCCTTGTTTGAAGATAAATAAAGGGAAGGATATGATATTTTCTTTAAAATAAGTGAGTATACCTCCGAGACAAATCCCATGCCTCCGAAGTCGGTGCATACCCCTCGAGACCGACAGCGCATGGTCCTATACATGGTAGCCAAGGCAGCACCACCCAAGTCATACTGAGAAATGGTCTCAATATCCTCCAAACTGGCAAGAAGGCCTAGAGGAGCCAAATCAGCAGTGCCTGCGAAAAGAGTGCATGAAAACAGGTATAAAAGGAAAGCCCATACAATGTGATCGGGATCCCCTCCTTCAGGCATGTTGCTAAAAGTGTTAAAGAGGATATTTCGATGAACTGATTTCTTCACGATCTCAATATCGCTTGCCCCAAGATAGGTATCTAGGTAAGTCGAGTTCTTGCTTGCACTATCATAAAAATCAAAAGGGCGACCCCCAATGGAAAGCCCCGTGATCATGGTAAAGTCAAGGGGAGTCATAGTCATCTCCCCAAACTCGAAACGGAATATGTTGGTGGTGTCCCACCAAAGCTCAGATAAGTGAGTCGATGAAATCTCCAAAACCAAGCCTTCGGATAGTGGCTTTGACATGTGGTTGGAGGGTATCCATCTTGGCCCACCATCCAATAATACCCTGTAAAGATGACCGAGTCCTGATGTCGAACTCTGGCTGTAAAGATAAAGATTAATGGATTAGAGGTATAAAAGATAAGTTATGCTAATTCTTTGAATCAAAAATACAAAATTAACTCGCAAAATGACACATTTTAAAAAAATGTTCAAATTTTATTTCTCAAATGGTTTGTCAATTGTGAGTTATTCAAAAAAATATACCATAATTAATGTAGTTGATTTTGGTACTTTCCATTTTTACATCAAAAATTAGCATAATTCATTTAAAATACCATATGACTTCTTTTCACGAAAGTTGAATTGGAAATAAAAATACTAAGAGAATAGAATTTTGAAAATCATGAATAAATACTTAGCATAAGTTTTGTAAAAGCCATGAAAGTGACATTTTAAGCTAAGTCTTAATTCATGAAAATTTTTGATATGTGCATTACTTGAAATATTTTTGAAAACTTATCATGATATGATTATTTTGAAAACATTTGAAAAATCATGATATGATGAATTGATTTGAAAAATTGAAAATTGCCCCTTGAGGCATTTTAAGAAACACTTAGTGTGCACATTTTTGAAAATGATTATGAAAACTTGTCATGATAATTTAAAAATATTCAAATGATGTTTGAAACACATTTAAATCATGACATGAGAAGTGATATGATGAATTGCTTTGAAAAAATTGAAGTTGTCTACCTTTAGGCATTTTATCAAACACCTAGTATGCACATTTTTGAAAATGATTGTGAAAACTTGTCATGAAGTTTTTGAAAGTATCCAAATGATGTTTGAAACATATTTGAATCATGACATGAGAAATTTAAAATAAAAAAAAAATCAAATTCTAGTCTCTTAGGAATTTTATCAAACACTTGGTGGGCAACATTTCAAGCTTGTAAAGCTAACGAAATGAGGCTCCCAAGCTTTGCCAAATACAAATTTCATGAACACAAGTCATCAAACAATATCCAAAGATCAATATCAAAGCATCTAGACATCAATGATTCAATGAAAAAGCAAGGAAAGTAAGCTTACCTCTTGTAGAGTATGGATATGAGAGAGATGATCATGTGGCTCTAATAGCAAGCTTGTGTTGTTGGGATCATAAGATGGTGCCTTGTAGCTCTTCATTTTCATGTATGGGTACTTTGAATCATACCTATTTGCCGTGAGTATAGGTAGAGGATGAACTTGAAGAAAATGGATATGTATATTTGGGTTTTGGATCCCCAAATTTGAAATCAAGAGGATGAAATCCTAGGTTTTTTATTCACAAATTGAGATGAGTATCAACACTAGAGGTGTTTGGAGTTTAATTTGGATGATATAAAATCAAATTTGATAGATTTTGAGAGAAATTGGAAAAACCTAGAGAGAGAAAGTCTCAAATTGCACAAAGAAAGCATGAATGGATGAATGGGGGCTTAAAGCACCTAAATAAGGAAGAAGGGCTCGGGTGGCCGTCCACCAAGGGACGGCTGGCCATCCTTGGTTGGATGGTCATCCATCCTTGATGCCCAATTTTGACTTTTGAAGCCCATTAGGCCCAATTTTGACCATTTTGGCCTATTTTGACCAATTTTGACTCATTTCCTTTCAATTTTTGATTTAAGAAAGTGCATTTGATTAAGATTGAATGATATTTGATGATTGAATGAGGAATAAACAAGATTTGGTGCATACCAAATGAGAATTGAGCAATTGTGAATAGAGAAGTTCACATGAAATGATGTTTTTTTGGTTGAAAACCATGAGATTTAGAAATGAATGAATGAAAAGATTGTGTAAACAAGTTTGTAATCATGAAATGATTATGAATACATTTGATGTGGTGAGCTTGTGAGACCCATGAAGGAGATTATAGAGGTGAGTGAGCCCATAAAGGGTGACTAATGAGAAAAGCCCATTTTGGAGGCCCGAATCCATAAGATTTTGTGAAATGCATGAAGTATTGATGAAATATACATGAAATGTATATAAGAATGATATATGGGTGATATTAAGATATGATATGATAATTGGAAATGCAATTTCCAAAAGGATTGAAAATCCTTGAGTTAACTAGAAATGAAATTTCTAGTAATGAGTCGAAGACTCTCAAATTTCTATGATAATTGGAAATGCAATTTCCAAAATGATTGAAAATCCTTGAGTTAACTAGAAATGAAATTTCTAGTAATGAGTCGAAGACTCTCAAATTTTCTATGATAATTGGAAATGCAATTTCCGAAAGGATCGAAAATCTTTGAGTTAACTAGAAATGAAATTTCTAGTAATGAGTCAAATACTCCCAAATTTTTATGATAATTGGAAATGCAATTTCCAAAAGGATTGAAAATCCTTAAGTTGACTAGAAATGAAATTTCTAGTAAAAAGTCGAAGACTCCCAATTTTTTTAATTGGAAATGCAATTTCCAAAAGGATTGAAAAATCCTTGAAATAACTAGAAGTGAGACTTCCAGGAAGGAATAAAGAATTTGAAGCGAAGCTTTCAAAATGATTTTGATGGTTAAGGTAAGTAATTAGTTTGATTATCCCTCTTTTGTTGTGGCAAAAATGGGATGTCTTTTATTTCGTTGATATTCACTGGCGAAGCCATGAACATCAACGAGGGACTTCTGTAGACATCCATTTTTTACCATGAGTATGGTCATGAATGGTTGCCTTTGATATGAGGTGAAATAGGGTATCAAAACCCTAAGTTCCTAGTTTTACCCTTTGTGGGTAATTAGATAGAGGTCATTATCGCATGTAGGTTTTTAGGTCAGATTGAGTCGGTTCTTTTTGCATTAAGTTTTTAGAGAGTCTAGGAGCATCCCTGCAAAATTCCATGGCATTCTAAACCAGGCTTGATAGAAAATAAGGCCTTTTGTGACTGAAGGGCAGTACTGTCCTTTGAATTACAAAAGCCCTGAATGACTGTCTATTTTGTCTCGAATGGTCTCGAGACTTTGGGATGGATATTTAAAGTGTGTTTGGTAGCTAAGTTGATCAGTGGCAAGGTCTGTTGAGCCTTCTGGCTCATGATTGGCTCATAAGGCCCAAGGGGCCCTTTCAAGCCCAGATTAGGGTTTCGACCGGAAGTGACTGGGATTCGATATTTTTTATCAAACCAAAGCCTTCAAAGGCTTCAAAACACTTTCCTAAAACATTTTAATACTTGTTTCAAGAAAAAGAAATGATTTCAAAAGCAATCGGTTAGCAAATTTCAAAACCCTGATTTGGGCCCGGCAGGCCCTAAACAGCTAATCGGTCGAATTTTCCCTAAACCTTTGACCTCGGTCAATGAATTTTCACTTCAAACACTTCTTAAAACATGTAGAATCGAATCACGATCATTTCGGCGCTTGAATCGTCAAATTTGGACTTAAAATGGGCCCGAAAAGCCGAAAAAAACCGAAATCGGGTTGAAACAGGCTGAACCAGGCCCATATAGGGCATTTTTGAGGATGGAGGATCGATGGCCGTCCACCTAGGGACGGCCAACCGTCCTAGAGTGGATGGTCATCGATTCTTTTTGCCAAAAAATGCATATTTCAGAGTTTTTTTCCCGCCAGGACTCTTCCAAGCCCTGCCATGTGTCCAATTCGGCCATGGGGACTTTTGGATGAGTATGAACACCTTGGAAGACTGATTTTGAGCCCTTGGATCATTCCTAAGGGATTCAAACTCAGCCATTGATCAAACCCAGGCCTCCCTATAAATAGAGGGCCCTGAAATCAGTTTCAACACACAGAAATAAGCTTTAGAGAGCTAGCTTGGAGAATAGAGGCTTGAGCAATTGCACAAGCTTCCCTCATAGCACTCTAGCTTAATTTTTAAAGTTCTTGAGGTCCTTGGAGTCCTAGGAGCTTGAGGAGAAGGCTTGGAGCTTGAAGGCTTGGAGCAAGGAGGCAAGGAAAGAGGTTAGTAGCTTATAGTTTTGTTATTATTATTCTTCTTCTTTAATCATTCTAGGTTAGGCTTTTTATTTCCTTAGTATATATAGGATGCATGCATAGGATATAGTTCATGCATAGTTCAAGTTTCATATTCTCTTAGTATGAATAATAGGCTAGTTTATTTCTTAATATGTATGCATGTTTCTCTTCTTCTATTCTTATTTAGTCATGCCATTTTAGGATTGGTTATTTAAGGTTAGGCTCATGCATATTCAAGTTGAGTATAATATTATTTTTATTATTTGGGATGATTGATTGATATATAAAAATGTGTTCGAGGGAGCATGCAAAGGTGAGTCCCTTCCCTTATGGTTAAATACTATGTTTTGATGATAGTTTAGCATGCATATTAGGTTGCATCTAGTGCATTCTTTTACCATTTTTTTTTCATTTTTTTAGGGTTTTAAATACACTTCAAGATTACTTTCAAATCTGTCCATGGATTTAAAGTAACCTAAAAGTGCATTAAAACTCATTTTTTAGGCTTAAATCAACTTAGAAACATGCCTAGGTTCACATAGCTAACTTAGATTTGCATTTAGGACATTTTCATGCATTATTTGCACTATTGATTATATTTTTTTATTTATTTTTCAGAAATTCCAGCATACATTGTTTAGTATTTTAGGTGTTTAGACTAACCTAGGATTAGCTAGAAACCCTAGGATTAGGGGGATCATTTGATCCCACTTAGGACTCTTATTTGTTGTAAGAATTACAATAAGAATAGAGTTCTATTTTACCTAGGATTCTACTTCGAGAACAATTCTAAAAGTGATTTTGAAAGAATTCGAAAATGGAATGAAATTCTATCTCTCATAACAAGTGTTTTGATCAAACTCAAACTCTCGAAGCTAGAGTCCAAGATAAGATAGAATATCTACGATTATGTGGTTTATTACAATAGGAGAGTCCTATGTAATCGAACTACGTGGACTTTGATCTTTGTCAAGCAATTGATAAGGTACGTAGGCAGTCAATAGGGCGTAAGTCCAATCTTAGGTTGACTTCTAGTCTCTTAAGACCCTTAGGATTGTGTATACTTTTGTACTATATATTATTATTATTATATATTATTATTCATATTTTGTCGTTGATTAGATATGATAGGATTGTTTTGAAAATATTTTGATAAAGCCCAAACTTAATTAGGAGACCTTTAATTAGGGCGATGTGGGTGCCTACAAGGAGATCCTTGGAACCTTCCCACTTCGTAACCTAGCCCCCGAATCCAACTTTGATTCGAAAGACCATGCTTTTCCAAAATATGGGGTCAATGTTTTATTGAAACTAAAACTCTTTTTGTGGTTTCCTTGTTCCCTAAAAATAAGGTGGCGACTCCTAGTTTTTTTCAAACTCTTATCATTTTTCAAAAACCCTATCTTGAGTGGATAATAGAGAAGGATAAACGTGGATAATAGAGAAGGATAAATCGAGACGGATAAACATCATCCACAATCCACTCAAAATAACACCCCACCCCAAAAGTGAACGAGAGGCCTCCCGATCCAGGTTGGCTGGTTCACACATACATCACATGCATAGCATATATATATCGCATACATATAAAGAATTAGTCCAATCTTTATTATTAGTCCCCAATTATCCTCCCACTGTCCTTCTAGAGGCTATGGTGGAATTATCTCGAACATATAATAAATTAGGTCTAGGCCCTAACAAGCATACATCACATATATAAATGGGCCTTGGTATGATTATGGACTTTTAAGGTGGGTTCAAGCTTTGAGCCAAAAAGATGAACCCTAGGTCTAAAGTGAGGGTTGTGTGATCGTAATAAAATCCTATATAACTATTACATATTGAATAAAAGATCTTCATAAGCTCTTGTAGTCCTCTCCAAGTCCTTCTCAAGTCCTCGCTTTCCACTCGAATATGACTCCACCATGCACCTTGGGTCCACCACTTGCTTTCTTGAATTGTACATTACAATTTAATATAAAAGAAGGGGATTAAGGAGAAATGAATTACATATGTAAAGAGAGGGAAAGAGGCATGCAAGCCCCAATTAAATTACATCACCATAAATTTAAACTACTTTAAATACAACCATTAACTAAACCAAACACATCACATGCGGCCAATCTCATCACATTTAATTGGTCTTAAGTCCATAATCATCCATTCTAATTACACAATCACATTGCATAAAATAAAGGCTACATAAGTAAAGGCAATAATGACAATGGCATATAATTAATTAAAGTATATTATTATTATTATCATTATCTTATAACAATAGTAAACTCATTATTATTATCTCATAACAATAATGAAGTCCTTTTGAAAATGAGGTGCGCAATAGATTCCCAAGCGTAGGAGTCCACCGGTCGTCAAGCAATAAATACTAAGGAGTCCCTAGGTCATATTCACAGGGAGTGGAATAGGTTCAAATGATCCTTATGTGTTGCAAACCAAAGAATGCAAAAGAAAGTGTAAAATCATGGGGGTTTTGATTGTTAATTGTTTTGTTTATACTAAAATGATGACAAATTATAAAAGAAAACTAATTAAGTTAAGTAAGATGAATTTTATGGGTTCATTCCTTCAAAACCTTTGGTACATGTATTTCTCATAATAATTCTCATCTAAGATCCATTAAAAAATGGTCTTTGATGGGGTATTTAACTTAAAAGCGTTTGGAAAGGAATTCTCATATCGGATCCATTGAAGAATGGTCTTTGATGGAAGATTTAGCAATAAAAGCTCAATTGAGTAGCCCAAAATGATGGAATAAAACCTAACACTCTCTTAGATATTTTAGCAAACATGTGGCATGCATATTTGCTCAAGAACCAAAATATCACAACTTACTGGTCATACAATGGTCATGAATATGACACCACAAGGGTTCACAAGATAAAAGAGGATTAAACATTATTTCACAAACATTAAAGGTTCAAGAAATGAGAAAATACCATTTACCTAGGGTTTGGAGAGGAAATCCATCATAGAACTCATCTTCTTAGTGTTTAGCTAGCCATGAGATATGACAAATGCACAAAGATGAACAAGAAATGCAAGAAACATTGAAATAAATGCTACTCTATTGATTGAAGATGGAAATATAAAGTTTACAAAGCTTAAAACTACATTACATTACATAAAACTTAAAGAAACTTGAAATAAAACTAATCTACTCCTAAAACTAAGAGAGAAAACTAAGCTAAACTAAGAGACAAACTATCTAAAAACTAACTAGAGAGAGTTCAGCTAGGGTTACATAAGGTCCTTTAAATAGGCCACCAAAATACAAGACAAAACTGCCCTTGAATAAACTAAGTAATTACAAGAGAGACAGCAGAAAATGGGGAAACAGTCGACTATTTGGAGCAAACAGTCGACTGTCTCAGCAATTAATTTCGAGATTCAGCTACTGTCTGAGATAGACAACTAGGCAGTCGACCAAACAGTCTACTGTCTTCCCAAACAGTCGACTGTTTGGCTCTTTGGTGCTCCTTCAATTAACGCTCGAGCCAACTTCCTTCGATTTGCATACAAAAGCATCCATTTATTTGCATTTTACCTACAAGGCACAAAAACACAAGAAAACATAAAAAACCATCTAATTATGAATATGAATTGCTCAAGTATGTACGAAATAATGTGAATAATGCTATAAAAATATGCAATTATATGGTGCAATCACCCCCTCCAACTTGAACTTTGCTAGTCCCTAACAAGAACTAGCATAAAAATATGAACTAAAAAAAATAAACAAACCTAACTAATCCACTTTCGCAGGAAAAAGCGATTGCATTTAGCGTATGCTATAAGCCTTTAAACCTCTAGGTTCCCCCTAGTGGACGAGTTGTAGTCTCGTGAGGGTTTGCAGAAATGACACCCATAAACATGAAAAGTACATTCCCTTTATTCACAAATGTCAAGAACAACTTTCAACAAAATGGGCATGCAAAGAAAACTATATTCTCATAAGTCATGCAATGGTTTGAGCTAGATTTGCATAGATAAAATCCTTGTATTTGTGAAAAGAATCATTCAAACTCATTTCAAACCAATGAATGCACCAAGCTTAAGGAAAAGATATGGAAACAAAAAGAAGCACAACGAAATAATGGATTACAACACTAAAATGAGAAGTTATATGTACATGAGATACATGGAAATAAATGAAGAAGGGGGAAATGAACAACAACATACATAAACACAAGAGATAGTAAAATTGTAACAAAAGCTAAATATAAGCAATTCATGGAATCAAATAGGTCTTGTGTTGCTCAAAAATGCCTTTAGGTTCAAGGACAGATAACAGCAAGAAATGTGATGATTTTATAATGTGGTTTAGGCTATCTACCCAACCATCACATACACAACAAAGTAACCTAAAAACACAAGACTACTATAACATAAACACAAACTAGACTTAACACAAAACTACCCACAATTACAACAACTAAACTCAACCCACAAAATGAAAATAACATTATGCCACCCAATTGTAGTAGGAAAACTGTTGAGTACATAGGAAATGAGAATGAAAGGTTTTGAGCTTTTATTGTTGCAATCTTTTTTTTTTTCTTTTGCTTTTTGCTTTTTCTCTCTTTCTCATTTTCTATTTCTTTTTTTTTTCTTTTCATTCAATTTTTTTTTTCAATGTTGCATTATTCAACCCTTACATCACCAATCATTACAAACTTCATTTCCCTTCCAATGATATTTGCCCAAACTTTGGATATGGCATTCGCAACACTAAAACAAATATGTACACAACTACACAACCAACACAAATCATCCAAAACCTATACAACCTAACCTCTACTCTTGGGCTTCCTAATCTGGCCAAGAAAAGGAAACTTGAAGGCTCAAAATTAGGTGCTAGTGGCAACATTAATGAAAGAATTTAGGCTCAAATACTCAATGAAGGCCTATGATCATTTTCCATGAATCACAAATGTGTATGTAATGCGCAACAAAACCATTAATCATGCTTACGTCAAACAAACATAGGGAACGATGGGAATGATGGTAGTGGAGCGAAATAGAAAGACAAAAACACAAAAACACTTGGAAAGAGAGAACAGCAAAAATAAACAAGGATTACAAAGCTTAAGCAAGACATTCTTTTGGTTCAAAATGAGTAATGAATAATTTGTGCATGTGCATTGAAGGAAAATCACCTACACAAAAGTATATGCTCAAAACAAGGCATGACTTGGAGATTTATAGATTCACAAAAGCATACACATATTGAAATATGTTCAAAAATGCAAAGTGACTAGGGGAATGATTGAAAAATTTAAGAAAAATAACAAAACTACCTAAATGTGAACAAAACCCTTTACATGTGTGAACAACAAGTGTAAACCTCTCCCCCCAACTTGAAATATGTATTGTCCTCAATGCATGCAAAGAAAAGCATTAAAGAAAAAAATGAATAGAAGAAGGAATGAAAGCACCTGTATGTGTTGCGTTAATCCTCTATAACCTGTGAAAAGGTTAGAATGCTCATAAAAACATAAAAGTGAAAACTAATAAGAAAATAAATAAAAAGAACTAAATTATGAAACAAAAACTATTATGTACAAGCTAACAGTAAAAGATCCTATCCACCAGGATCAAAAACTGTTACAATATGCTCTCTCTTCTCCAGACACTTCTCAATTGAGTTCCCAAGTGTAGAGAACTCATTCAAGAAGTTTGGAACAACTTCCTCCACCTTGCTCTTATGAATGTCCTTACTATTTCTTTGAAAAACTTCATTTTTACTTGATGGAGCAAATTTTAAAATGTAGGGCATTTGGATCTCTTCAAGCTCAGGTGGTTTGGATTTTAGGGACAAAAACTCCTCTTCAAGAGAGGGAGGGGATAACTTCTCAAACCTAGGTGGCACCCACTCTTTTTCTTTCAACACAACATTCACCTCCAAAATAATAGAATTAAGGTTTGAGTCATGAGGCATATCACCATTACTAGGATTCACATTTGACTCATTAGGAGAGTCTTTCAAAGAAAAATTTTCAAACTGTTCACTCCTTAGTGTGGGGATTGCCTTGACTTGCTCTTGATGATCATTAATGTCATTAAAAACTTCATCACTTTGTTGACCTTGAAAAATTATTTCGGGTTGTGAAGGAAAGTTATCCTCTTGTTGAAACACAACCAATAAATCGGTCAACTCATTAAGTTCATTTCTAATATCATTAATAGCTTGGGCATTAGCCTTTTCGCTTTCTAAAAATTGTTCCAAAACATCATCTAAGCTCACTTGAGGTGGTTGGTAAAATGATTGACCCATTGGATAGGGTGGTGGGGCATAAACTTGGTTTGAGTCTAAGTCAAACCCTTGATATCCTTGACCATTAAAATAGGAGGATTGACCATCATACTCATAATTTGGTTGGTCAAGAGATGAATAGTAACCCTGTGGCTCTTGAGGATTAACCTCGTAACCATTACTCCAATTAAAAGTAGGGTGATCTTGCCACCTATGATTATATGTGTTGGAATGTGGAGAATTGTAAGAGTTCTCTTGTTGATTAAGAGCATTAGATTGCTCAAGGAAGACTCTCCTATACATGGGGAGATTAGGACAACCATTAGTGGAATGCTTATATGTCTCACAAATGGCACAAGCCTTCTCAACTTTGGGAAACAACCTTGACATTCTCAAAGTTTGGATTATACGATCTTTCAATGTCGTTATTTGTGGAGGGTTGTTATGTCCTAATGCACTACAGAAATGTGCATTTATGTCATCTCTTTCTCCCAAATATGAGTATTGGTCATAACCTCCTTGCATTGAGGTTGGGTCTTGGATAAAACTTTTTTTTTAATGGAAAATTAAAAACAACTACAACTACTATTTACACAAAGAATGAGAAGAACTTACCGGACTTGTAATGAAATTACAAGTTACCACTAGCTCTTCTTGGATCACTTAGAACGCTCGCCACTCCCCGGCAACGACGCCAATTGCTTGAACTGAAAATGAGGTGCGCAATAGATTCCCAAGCATAGGAGTCCACCGGTCGTCAAGTAATAAATACTAGGGAGTCCCTAGGTCATATCCACAGGGAGTGGAACAGGTCCAAATGATCCTTATGTGTTGCAAACCAAAGAATGCAAAAGAAAGTGTAAAATCATGGGGGTTTTGATTGTTAAGTGTTTTGTTTATACTAAAATGATGACAAGGTATAAAAGAAAACTAATTAAGTTAAGTAAGATGAATTCTATGGGTTCATTCCTTCAAAACCTTTGGTACATGTATTTCTCATAAAAATTCTCATCTAAGATCCATTGAAGAATGGTCTTCGATGTGAGATTTAACTTTAAAAGTGTTTGGAAAGGAATTCTTATCTCGGATCCATTGAAGAATGGTCTTTGATGGAAGATTTAGCAATAAAAGCTCAATTAAGTAACCCAAAATGATGGAATAAAACTTAACACTCTCTTTGACATTTTAGCAAACATGTGGCATGCATATGTGCTCAAGAACCAAAATATCACAACTTACTGGTCATACAATGGTCATGAATATGACACCACAAGGGTTCAATAGATAAAAGAGGATTAAACATTATTCCACAAACATTAAAGGTTCAAGAAATGAGAAAATACCATTTACCTAGGGTTTGGAGAGAAAATCCACCATAGAACTCACCTTCTTGGTGTTTAGCTAGCCATGAGAGATGGCAAATGCACAAAGATGAACAAAAAATGCAGAAAACATTGAAATAAATGCTACTCTATTGATTGAAGATGGAAATATAAAATTAACAAAGCTCAAAACTACATTACATTACATAAAACTTAAAGAAACTTGAAATAAAACTAATCTACTCCTAAAACTAAGAGATCAAACTAAGCTAAACTAAGAGAAAAACTATCTAAAAACTAACTAGAGAGAGTTCAGCTAGCGTTACATAAGGTCCTTTAAATAGGCCACCAAAATACAAGACAACCCTTGAATAAACCAAGTAATTACAAGAGAGAGAGCAGAATACGGGGAAACAGTCGATTGTTTGGAGCAAACAGTCGACTATCTCAGCAATTAATTCAGAGATTCAACTACTGTCTGAGACAGGCAACTAGGCAGTCGACCAAACAGTCGACTGTTTGGCTCTTTGGTGCTCATTCATTTAACGCTCGAGCCAACTTCCTTCGATTTGCATACAAAAGCATCCATTTATTTGCATTTTACCTACAACGCAAAAAAAAAACACTAGAAAACATAAAAAAAAAACATCTAATTATGAATATGAATGGCTCAAGTATGTACAAAATGATGGGAATAATGCTATAAAAATATGCAATTATATGTTGCAATCATCTTTTAATCACATTAAAAGAATCCCATCATATCTCATATGACAAAACTAGTTTCTTTCAAAAATAAGTAAAACATCTAAAACAATTAGGGTTTTAAATGTAGAATTTAATTTGAGAAATCATTCTCATAATTCCTACCATGCATTTAACACTTTAATATGCTCAGTAGATTAATCACTATTAACCTACAATGGTGGAATAAATAATAACTCAAAATAATAATTCTAAGAAAGAAACAATTTTTGTTTTTCAACAAAAATTTCAGAATTCAGCTACTGTTTTGGGACTAATCTTTCCTATATTAAAAATAACTTTTAAAATGTGAGAATACTCTATTTCAAAAGGATTTTCAGTCCTCTTTCAAATGGCATAGGTCTTGTTTAGTGATTCCAACGTTTGGTATCACTTTAAAGCAATTTGTGACATGAACTTCAATCCATGATAGATTCTGGAATTTCTTCACAACTAGATTTATAGGGCCTAACCTAGAATGAATCAAGGCATGAAAACACTTCAATTCACTAGGTTTTTCAATCCTCTTTCCAATGGAAGGGGTCTCAAGTCGTGATTCCATCATATGGTATCACTTTAAGGCATTTTGTAACAAAAAGTTAAATATGGCAGATTCGAGTCTTAATCACAAAAAAATTTATTCTGGCTAACCTAGGTCATATTAAGTCATGCGAACACTTCCCAAACTTAACTAAAACCTTATATTAATGAAGTAAATAGGTGACATGCTTTGTAAATCAATAAAAATATTTTTTTATAGAATTTACAAAATATACATAGTTGCTGCCCAGAAAATACAGCAACCTTGTTTAACTTTAAAACAATTTTAAAATTATTCCCAATGATATATAATCATGCCAAAACTATTTTAACATGTCAATATATATATCATTTAGCAACAGAGACATATCATTTTAATCAAATTAAAATGTCAATACATCATATGTATTGCTCAAACTCTCAAGAACACCAAAAAGGGTTTTTCAAGAACAAGTTTCTTGCAACCTACTTGTTCTTCACTTTTGATTTTCAAAAACATTAAGAATAATTTTGAAAACAACATAAATGATTTATAAATCATGCGAAGAACATAAGGCATGAAAAATATGAAAAAGCAAAGGCCATTAAGGTTTCTAAAACCCTAGGCTGTGAGCTAGTAGTGAGAGAGAGACTAAGCTAGGGTTAGGGTTTCACAAACCTTACTCTAATCCATCTATTTAGGGTTTCCATAAACCCTAATTAGGTTTGCCTCTTTTTCTCAAATTCAAATAATTCATAAAGGAAAGAATCAAATCAATATAAGAAAATTTTCCTAAACTTGAACAATTTCAAAATAGGAAATTGGGGTTTTTTAAGATTTGAAATTTAGGGTTGCTAAATCAAATCAAGAAACTTCCCTAATGTGACTTAGGGTTTGAGTTTCCCTAATGTGACTTAGGGTTTCTCAAACCAAAAACCAGTCACCTTGTCAATTTCTATTAGGGTTTCAAAAGCCCCAAATATTCATTGTTAATCAAATTAAAAAAAGCTCCATTAACACATAAGCTAAAACCATAACTAGGGTTTCAAAATTCCATTGATAAACTTCAAAAACTTCACCATTACCATGGTAGACCACGGCCATGTGTGGGAACCATTCCCACATGATTTTAGGCTCCTCTAAGAATGGTTTGAAGGTTTAAAAGATAACAAGAACAACTAGAATAGTAAAACTAAAATTATAGGTTTCATAGTTTCCAAGAAAGCTTATTAATTTTAAACCAAGTATTCTATGGATTCCAAAGCCAAAAAAAAAAACATAGAACCCTTAGAATACTTCCATAGAACACTTCTATGAATTTTGAAGGGAAGCCATTGAGTGGTTTGAACAAACCAAGCAAAACAAGAATACTTTATAAATTTTATGCAGAAAAATAGTGTTACTGTCCAGCGGCTGTTTTGCCTTCAAACGCTGCCTTAATAGCTTGTAAAAAATCCAAAATTGTATGGAAACATTCTATATAGAGTCACGATCGAAACAAGACCGACCTCATGCAATTTGGATCAATATTGATCAAGATACAAGCCAAATAAGTTGGCATGCTTTAGAAAAACGGGATTTCTGGGTTTGTTCTTCATTGTGATTCATGGCCATGGCATAGAAACACCCTATAAAACTGATTTTTAATGTATCAAATACACTAAAATTCAATCTTAAATATTTATTAATCATCTCATGATCAATAAAGAAGAACATGATCAAAATAGATTTACAAACCATTCTTGGGTTTCAAAAACAAAACATGGATTCATCAAAAATCCTAGGGCCGAATTCATATGGGGTTCAATAACTCTTCTTTAAATCACTTTTAATTAATTATATCCATCATCAAGCCATCAAATATCCATGATCATGTTTGAGTTGGCTCTGATACCACTAAAAGGTTGTGATCAAAGAATCGCAGCGGAAGAAAATATCGTATAAAACTTTTATAAAATATGATTCATCAATCACAACCATGCCAAGATTCAAACACAAACATCGAACCATGAATATATATATATATATATATATATATATATATATATATATATATCAAGAACACGAATTAAATAAATTTAAAACATACACTTACTTGATTTGCTTTTGATGTAAACCTCGATCGAATCCGAGCTTCAAAGTGTATGAAGCCTCCAAGGTATCCACACGAACTCAAGATTCCTTAAGCTATTTGTACTTTATCAAGACTTGAGCAAAACAAGGTGGAGAGGGAGAGTGAAAATCACGACCACCATGGGAGAGCAACCCTAGGTCATGGCCTCCATGGTAAAATGATGAATAGCCACTCTTCCTTTTAGGTTGGATGTGCTTAGTGCTAGCATGCACCCTCACCTTATGTATTTATAGTTAAATACTAGAATTTCTAATTTTTGCAACTTAGTCCTCCTTAATTAACCTTTAATTAAAGAGCCCAAGTAAGTTACATAAATTAGAAACTAACCCCTCTCCTAACTTAAAAAACTCACTTGTGTCTTATTGTGTGTGACCCTTTGGGTTCACCCCAACCTAATAGTGACAGGGAACATCTCAATGTTTCCCAAAATAGAAACTTTCTATTTTTGGTTCAATTGGAGCAATTCCAATTTTGCCCTCAATGATAACACTTATCATTAGGCTTTCAATAGTCATGAGTGACGTCTACCAATGTGTCATGACGTGCCCTAGATGTGGGTGAATAGTTTAACTATATGAACCCTTCATGTTACTTAATCCTTCATCCTCTAATGTCACTGTTAAGATAATCAGGCATGGTTATTAAGTCAAACCCTATCTTAACAACTTGTTATCTGTTCTACAAAGTATAATCTCAATAAGGTGAACCCGATGAAACTCTTTCATAATTCACCTATCACCGTGGCCACAGATTTCAATTGAGATCTATCTTTGTGAACTAACTCTGACATTCTCTCTTATTAAAGATGAAAGTGATGATTCCGTATTGACTTCTCATCTATCTTCATGCATAACTTATTAGAGCCAATGAGTACTGATTACATCCTTAAGGTTAAGGCTGTACAAGATACTATCAAACCCTAACAACTCAAGCATAAGATAGGTATAGTGTCTCAGGTCTAAGGATTACCAAATTAATGGACGTAACATAAGAATATTCCTTTGACTTAAACTCCATATATAAGAATATTCTGATAGATTATGTTTAGTGTACATATTCTCTAATATGCACCCACATATTAACTATAGTGTCACTACACCGATAGGAAAGACTACCTATCCTCCTATTGGAGATAGTTTAAATCTGTGCTACTCTTAATGGTTTATTAAATATCCACTTTAATAAACCTATAAGCAGGAACTTGTTTAGAATAAATGTGTATAAGAAATATGAGTCTCCATATCTCAATAACTTGAGATACATATTTCTCTTATCATTTATTCATGGAACTCATCATATATATTTAAATATATACGACAACTTATACCTTCAAATTAATATAATATGAAATTGATATGCCATTTCGGATTAGTTTCAGGGCATACCTCTAACAATCAATTCTGCCAATCCTCACGAGACTATAACTCGTCCACTAGGAGGAACCTAAGGGTTTAAAGGCTTGTTGTATACGCTAATTGCAATCGCGATTTCCTGTGAAAGTAGTTTTTATTTAGTTTTATTTTCTTTAGTATTTTGATTTCTTGTTTGTTTTCAGTGTTTTCCATTTCAGTGTTTGCTAGGGACTAGCAAAGTCAAAGTTGGAGGGTGTGATTGCTCCACAATCATGCATGATATTCTGCATTCAGAGGCTAATCTCAAATGATTTTATACCGTAAGTGCTTTGATTTAGTTAATTAGATTTTTTATGTGTTTTTGGCTTTTGTTGGTTAATTTCGCCCAAAGATCGGAGTTTTATTACTAAAAAGGGAGTACAAGAATGGAACGCACATGAGAAGTATGCCAAAGTGGTCTAGAAGCAAGATGGGAAGCTAAAAGGAGTAAAAATGAAGAAAAAGTGCAAAAGCAGCTCAAGTCTATCGATAGGGAGGTGCCCTATCGATAGGTGCATTCCTCGGGTGAAAAATTCTGCAGAAAAAAAATGACCTGCAAGCTTCCCCTATTGATAGGGCTATTAGAGGTATGCCCCAAAACCAATCCTAAATGGTATATCAATTTCATATTATATTTATTAGAAGGTGTATATTTAAATATATATATGATAAAGTCCATGAATAAATGATAAGAGAAATATGTATCTCAAGTTGTTGAGATAGGAAAACTTATATTTCTCGTACACATTTATTCTAACAAAGTTTCTGCTCATAGGTTTATTAAAGTGGATGTTTATAAACCATTAAGAGTAGCACAGATTTAAACTAGCTCCAATAGAAGGATATGTAGTATTTCTTATCTGTGTAGTGACACTATAGTTAATCTGTTGGTGCATATTAGAGAATATGAACACCGAACATGATCTGTAAGAATATTCTTATGGAATTTAAGTCAAAAGAATATTCTTATGTTACGTCAATTCATTTGGTAATCCTTAGACCTGAGGCACCATGGTTATCTTGTGCATAAGTTATTAAAGTTTGATAGTATCTCATACATCCTTAACCATCAGGATGTAATCGGAACTCATTGGCTCTAATGGGTTATGTATGAAGATAAATGAGTGCGCAAGAAGGAATCATCACTCTCACTTTGATGAGAGAGAATGTCAAGGTTTGTTCACAAAGATAATCCTCAGTTTGAATATCTGGCTAGAGTGATAGGTGAACTGTGAAAGAGTTTCATCGGGTTTATCTTAATTGAGATTATATTTTGTAGAACATATAACAAGTTGTTAAGATAGGGGTTTGACTTATAACCATACCTAATTATCTTAACAGTGACATTAGGGGACGAAGGATTAAGTAACATGAAGGGTTCACATAGTTCTACTATTCACCCACACCTTGGGTACGTCATGATATGTTGCTAGACGTCACTCATGACTAGTGAAGGCCTAATGGTAAGTGATATCATTGAGGGAAAATTGGAATTGTTCCAATTGAACCATAAATAAATAGTTCGTATTTTGAGATCATAATGAGATGTCCCGGTCCACTACTAGGTTGGGGTAAACCCAATGGGTTACACAAAAAAAGGATACAAGAGAGCTCTTTAATTAATGAGAGGGGTAAGTTTCTAATTTATGTAACTTAAGGAGTCTCTTTAATTAATAGTTAATTAAGGAGGACTAAGTTGCAAAATTAGAAACCGTAGTATTTGCCTATAAATACAAGGGGATGAGTGCATGCTAGCACTAAGTCCACTCCCACCCTAAATAGAAGAGGAGGCTATCATCACATCACCACTAGTGTGACCATGACCTAGGGATTCTCCCTTGGCTGTGAGTTGCTCTTTCTCTCTCTCTCTCCCTCTCTATCTTGCATTGATTCAAGTGTTGAACAAGTGCAGGAAGATTAAGTAACTTCGTGTGGATACCATTGGAGGCTTCA
Source organism: Hamamelis virginiana (assembly GCA_017140935.1). NCBI lineage: Eukaryota > Viridiplantae > Streptophyta > Magnoliopsida > Saxifragales > Hamamelidaceae > Hamamelis > Hamamelis virginiana. Next base: position 2,511,725 of record JAESVK010000912.1, on the reverse strand, counting down.
TACTTTTGGAGCTTGATTCGATTGGAGTTTTGCAAAGGCAAATCAAGTAAGTTTATTTAATTTGTTAAATATATGTTCTTGTATGATGTTCATGATCCTATGCTTGTGATTCGAATCTTGGATTGGTTTGATGAATGGATTCTATTTAAATAAAAGTTTTATTGTTCGTCTTTCGCTGCGTATCCATGATCATCAAATCCTTTCAGTGGTATCAGAGCCAACTCAAGCATGATCATGAACATGGTGATGGCAATCAATGGCTTTAATTAATTAAAATCAAATTTGAACATGGTTTTGGAAACCACATAGAATTCGGCCATGGTGGGTTTTGTGAATCCCCTTTGTTTTGTTCTATTTTATTTGGCATTTAGAGTTTACTAGAAACTCTATGAAGATTTCGTATTCATGGGGATCAGACAACCTCTAGTATGCACGGCCATGAGGTTTTACCCCTTTGGTTGTGTGAGTTTTAGGGTTTACTTGAATCCCTATTGCATGTGTATGGCTCTCTCTCTTGATGTGTACGGCCACTAGGGTTTCCCTAACCCTAGTTGGCTCTTGTGATGATCATCATATGATTAGGGTTTTGGAAGCCCTATGATGAATGGTCATGATTGAATCTTGATAGGTAATTAGTGTTTGGAACTCTAAGTTTAAATCCTATTTTGATTAGGATTTTCTATTTTAATTAGTTTCCTATTAGGTGTTCACTTGCCTAATTGTTTTAGGATTCTAATTATGCTAATCCTAGATGATTAAGAAATCTATTAATGTGATTAATTAATGATATTAGTGGCTGCAATTTAGAGTTTTAGAAACTCTATGATGAATAAGAATCCTAATTCCAAAAGGTTTCTATTTTCTACATTCTTGATAGTCAAGGATTGTATGACTAATAGAATCCTTGTTGAAATAGGAAATCCTATTATATGATGACTCTAATTAGTATTTAAGAAATCCTAATAGGATTTTTATTGTAATTGAATTTAGAATCCTATTACAATCAAAATTGGAAAGACCCAATCCCTATCTACTTCTCTATGAATTCGGCCACACTGGGTTTGAGGACTCTTTGATAATTAATTTATATATTAGTTAATTTCGTAAAAAAAGTCAATTAAAATTCATTACTTTTTAGGATGCAAATTTACATATTTAATTTGTAATAGTAAACAAGTAATAATTGAGAAGTAATCCTACATATTCATAATAATAAACAAGTTAAAATCTAATTATCTAGATAAATTGGTCAGATTATGTAACTCTTAATTATTCACCCATATAAGGTAGCATATAGCATGAAGAAGGGCTGGGGAAAGGCCAAGTGAGGAGCCGCATGTATGCTGGTCTATACGTACAAACTAGCAGCAAAACTGGTTTTAGAGGCAAAAACTAGGGGAAGAAAACCAACTTTAAAAGTTAGAATTGGCATCCGCCTGGGGCTAGAAGGGAGAAGATAGATAGATATATATATATATATATATATAGAGAGAGAGAGAGAGAGAGAGGAAATCGGGAAGCGAGAGAATCCAAATTTCCGTGGCTTTGAATCAGACGCATTGTTTGGATCCCAAACATTGACTCAAAGCATCTAAATGTCAGATTCAAGAATTCTATGATGGTGAAGTTGGTAATATCAGTGATTTGAAATTAGGATTGGTTAAGTAGAGTGGGGAAGAAGATGGGAGAAGAAGATGCAGTAGCTTGCCCAAGATGAGGCCTTTACTTTGCCAGAGGCCTTAGCCCTTAGGTGGGGGCCTAAGTACGTTGCCTTATGGTTGAGCTGGCACGCTTACTATCACAAGAACTAAGAAGTATAATGACTTGAAAAAATGACACATGGAGTGTGGTGCCAACCGTCCAAGCTGCCCCTAGTGGCCGGTGTCAAAATGGACAGCCTGTCCATTTGTCCATTGGGCCTGTTGATCGATTCGATAAGCTAACGAATCAGATTGGTCCGATAATTAATGGACTGGACTGATATGATCCATAGATAATGAACTGGACTGGAGTAAGGAATGGGCCAGCCCAATCCAAGTCTGACAATAGATTGTTTGATCCGATCCGTTTGGCCCAGATTGATCCATTAAGCCCCACTCATTTTGATAAAATTAATAAAATTGCATGACGTAGGATTTTGATCCCCATACCTTTTTAAGATAAAAATTTTATATAACAATTCTTACCACTAAGATAAGTAATAGCTTGTGATACCTTATGACGATAGATAATATTTAAATTAATTTCATTTAAATTATTTAATAACCATTAAATATATATATAATAATAATATTTAGATAAAAACATTATTGAATTAGATAAATTTTCATGAATACCATGCTTGCAAAAAATTAGAGCAATCCAACGGTCAATTTTTGAATAATGATTATAGAAGATTAGTAATATTTTTAAAGAACAAACTAGACAATTTTTCATATTGCTAATTTTTAAAAATCGACCGTTGGATTGCTCTAATTTTTGACATTATGATATTTATAAGAAATTTGTTCAATTCAATAGTAGATTTTTATAAATATCTTGTATAATTAGCCATATATATATGTGACTTGAGCTAGTAAATTACAAGGTGCACCTAGTATGAAATTGAATGAGGCCGGTTACTTGATTAGAGTCAATCACCAATTATATTAAGAAAAACTAACCGTTGGATTAGATAAATACATTGTGAATGTCATGGTCGCCAAAAATCATAGCGATCCAATGGTCAATTTTTGAATAATGACTATAGAAGATTTGTGATATTTTGAAGAACAAAACATACAATTTTTTACATGGGCATTTTTAAAAAAAAAAGACCATTAGATTATTATGATTCTTTGCAATCATAGTTTCATAAGAAATTTGTTCAATCCAATGGTGGGTTTTATATTTTATAAATTACGGGTCTTTTCTTTTAATAAGTCTTAATTGCAATTAAATGAGCCTGTTCATGAGTCTATTTGGTATTTTTTATTTTATTTTTTCATTTATGAACTCACTAAATTTTTGAAAATGGAAAAAAACTTATTTAGTAGAAGTCACAAATTATCTTTTTTAATTAAGAATCTCATATTTTTTAATTAAAATTATTATTTTTTAACAACAATCTTTAAATCTTTTTATTTTTAAGTATGGTGATGCATCTCTCGTACCAAAATTGTATACATTTGAAATATGAATAAAATAAGTTTATTTTTTGTTTAATTATAATTTATTCATGTACTTTACTAGTTATGTTTTTTTCTTTTTCTTTTTTTATATTGTTATTTAAATATACTATTCTGTAAAAGAAAGTGAAAACAAATTAAGATTGACAAAAAAACTCGTTAATCCGATCCATTATCCTGTTAGCTCGATCCATTAGCCTAATCCGGTTCAGTCCATTAGTCCGATTTGGCCTATTATCTTAGTGGACAAGTCTAATGGACCGAATTGGACAGGCCTTTTCTTTTTATTGGACAGCCCCGATTCGATCCAATAGCTTAAAGGGCCAAGCCCAATCCAATCCAATAGCCTATTAGCCCACTTTCTTAACGAGTCAGCTGGCCGGCCTGATCCGTCCATTTTGACACCACTAGCTAGCTGCCCCTCCGATACAGCGGAATATCGATCACTAGCTCACCAACAACAAACAACCTTCCACTTTTTGTTGATGTATCACAAAGAAATTTTGCCAAAAATGGAAATATGCAAAATAATGCAAAAATCTGCTAATATAGTTTCTAAGGATCGTTAAGAAGTCAACGGTTCGTCAAACGGCCTTCTGTAGGAAAAGTAATTGACAAGCGAAATCTTTCCTTAAAGAGCAAAATTACTTAATTGGAGGCTTAAATGATGGAATATGGACAAAAAACGACGTACATCATGGCCAAAGACGGTGAGTTTTGATGGTTTTGCTGATTCCATTTAGACTACCAAATTTTGTGCAATTCCATCACCGACGACTTCTAATCCTATTAGTCTATTTTTTTATTTTATCCAAAAATTGCCCCCATGGCCCAATTCTATTTGGACCCTTTTTTCCTTCCAGCCGATCTATAGTCGATCCATAAAATCCTGGGCCATAAACCCAACCCAGTCTGCATCACCCTTATACGGGGCATGGGACCGCATGTAAGAGAGATCATTTTGAAATAGTAAAATTGTACTTACCCCAATAATCTTTCCCATTTAGCATATCAAGTACATTTCATCCAAAAAAATGTGTATTAAAGTATAAAATTAAAAATAAGGATGTCAGTGGGGGCACTGCACCATATATATGGTGTATCCCATACAGTGGGAACCCAGTATAGTTTCTGCACCACCAATCTGACTAGAAGTACTAAAGGTAGGTCTCTCCCCATTCCGCAGTTATATAGACCTAACATTAATTTGTCACTAGTGATGATGATCTGTTAGTTTAATTAAAATTAACATGTATATATTCTCAATTTTGAGGAAGAGATTTTGGGTTGAAGCACATCAAAATGTATTATAAATAACTAGATGGATTGATTGGGATAAAGGAAAATTTTCATTGTTTCTGGGGAAAAAAAATTAAATTAAAGTTAAACAACATATGTCGCTAGATGACACATAAGCACTCGAGAAATTCATTTGGAGCATCCTGACACAAAACTAATCACTGTTACACACAGCACAATAGTACATGTGAAAGAAAACAAGGAAAGACGAAACGCCAATGTTTGTTCCTTATTATAGGGTGTGTGAAACGGAAGATTTACTGCATTTAATTTGTACGTTAGTCATTGTAGAGAGTAATTCAATGGATATATATCTGTGTATATATATAGAAAAGCTAGCTAGGTGAATGAAAATTTGTGTCTAGCCATGTGTAAACTTGATTTTATTTAATTAATACCTCCATATATATATAAACTTGATATTTGCAGCTGCAGCAAAGCTCCTTATAAGCTGGTGTGATCTTTTGGTGTTTTTCTTTGGGTAGTTTTCAAGGTTTTCTAAGTAGCTAGGGTTTGTATCTGAATCAGGGTTGTTGGGGGTGTTTTTGATAGTTGTTAATTATATATATATATATGAGATTTGACTATTTGAGGTGGTGGTTTCCGTTTGATAATTTAGTAATTAAGGCTTGTAAGTGATATATATATACATGGAATATATGTGGTTTTTGTGTTGAGGTGGAAAGAGGTATTAGGGTTTTGGGGTGGAGCTCTTTGGAAGTCCAATGGAGGTTCTCACTGGTTTGATGGAGCTGCTAAATTATGGATTCCACAGCCCTATATATATCATGTTTATTCTAATTAATTTATGGATAGGCTTGTGGTTTTGCATAATTTAAGGAGCTCTACTATCCATGTTAGATCCTTGTTTGGATTGAAGGGAGCTCTACTCTCTCTCTCTCTCTCTCTCTCTCCGATACAGTAAATTATCATTTGCTATACATTTTAATTATTTAGTTAGTGATTTATTGATTGCAGGATTTTTGAAGGAGACTACTGACCTACTGCACAAATTCAAATCGATCGGTGTCTGCCTTGACCATATATACCTTATCCTTACACTGTGCGTACGTGGGTGCGTGCATGAGAGAGAGATAGAGAGTAGATGCTAGCTTTACCAATTTGCCGGGTGTAACTTGTAAGCTTGACTTGGGTGTTAATAGATGCAGTAGTGTTTAATACTGGAAGGTGTATGCATCTGAAATCATTGAGAATCATGCCATGAATTAATAATTATTTGTTATATTAATTCTGGAGGACGCAGTTGCCAAAACATCTTCGATCCACCTGCCTGCAGGTCCGGCCTGAGTAATTATGATTGGTTTAGCATTCATTCTATAATTACTCTCTCTAATTATTATATCTATACTCTCTTAAAAGAGAGGATAATCGATCAACGGAACTGGCAAAATTGGTTTGGCTTTTTGCTGTTGCCCCCATGTGTGATGTTGCTAATGCCAATTCCAATTGATACTGTTTGGTAAATTTTTGCTGTTTCAAGTTGCAATTTTGCTGGCTGCACACTGATCTCTTTTTTCGTGAGTTGCTGTTACCAGGTTTGTGATTTTGCTGCTGCCCAAGCCAATTCTCATTGTTCGGTGTTTAAATTCCCCATTTTTGCTATCTCGATCTTGGATGTTGCTGGCTGGTCACCATCTTTTGTTGCGTGAGGCAGTTAAGCTTGACAAAGTGCAAGATCCATGATTTTATTAATATTAATTATTATTATTATTATTATTATTATCAATCATAATTAAATTTTGCTTGGGGTTAATTTCTCTTAATTTTACATTTCATTGTGTATAATGGTAACATCTGGACATTGTTAAGGTAACTACTTAGTTACCATTGGAGAGTAACCAAACGGTTACTTAATCTTATCTATAAACATATATATTTTTTTTTTTTTGTTTCATTGACTCAAATATAAGAAGCTGCAGGGGGCCACGTTAGAGAGACAAAGTGAGAAAGTAATTTAAGAGAAAGGGGAAAGACACATAATAAGAGAGAGAAAGGGGGTGACGTGGAGAAGAGAGAAAGAGAGAGAGAAAGAAAGAGGTTGGATATATATATATATATACCTATCCTACATAAATAAAAGAGAAGGAGAAGTTTTACAGTGCATAACAGGGGACCACGGTTGAATTTCAGTTGAAAGGAAGGTGAGACTCTTCCACTCTCTCTCTCCTATAATAATTTTTAATTTTCTATGGTTGCATGAGATATTTGAGTAATTAAAATTTATGCGTAAAGCTAGATATATATATATGAGTTAAACCCATATGAGGAACTTGTAAAGTTGTCAATGGTGGATTGAAATTTGTCTTTCAAATTTTATAAATCTTATGGTCATGAAATTTTTTAAGTTTTGATATGTTGTAGTGTTTAGTAGAAATTCATGGGATTAAAAATGGAAGAAAATGGTGTCAAAATGATTAAAATGGAGGAGAGAGAAAGTAAAAACCCATAAGTGTTTCCTGTGTATGTGGAGTAAGGGAAGAAGATGATATATATATATAGAAAGAGTGGGTCTGCTAGTAGAAAGTGGAAAGCATGCCTTTTAGGGAGAATTTATGGTGTAATACATATATAGAAAACTTGGATGTGAGTAGATTGGGTTATATTGGGCCTATCTCTTTTGTGGGCTGAATTCATTCTTATGGGCTAAATTCTTTGGGCTATCTTAAATAATTGTGGGTTATCCTGTGCAATGGATTTAATCAATATTAATTGGGTTGACATTTTTGGGCTAATTTAATTAAGGATTGGGTTAACAAACTTTAATGGGACTAAGAGGTAAATTAGACTCACAATCTACATGAATCAATTTTGTCTTTTTGGGCTTCTTTAGGCCCAAATCATATACTCTTCAATTAATATTAATACCAAGACAAACACTTGGATATTTGCTTATTATCCATTAAATTACAAAATATTATACAATTCTATTATTTTTTTTTAGCAAGTGACTTTAATTATTATAACACTTTTAAAATCTTATTCTAATAGAGGAGGTAAATTTTATAAGATTTGGATATGTATGGACATAACTATAAACATTCTTATAATTAGAAATATTTTATAAGTTAAATTAGCAAATTTTCAAAATATCTAGGATATGTTCGTTAAACATTTATTAGTTGTGGACTCGATTTATAATTAGCATGTCTATGTTTAATTATTCTACTTAAACGAGAAATGGTCATAGGACATGTTTTACAAGCTTTGAATTTGATGATACTTGAGCATGTATGTGGAAGTGGACACTAAATTGCTTGCATATATTTCTCATTGGAGATTTGACTTATACATGTCGGCATTCATGTGAGAAAAATAATGATTATTTGAGGCATCTATTCATGCATGCGCATGTATTATTATTATTATTATTATTATTATTATTATTTTTATTATTATTATTGAAATTGTGATATGATGAGACGTGGATACGATCGGAGATGTGTCTCCCAGTTAGTGCACTAATGTATTATTTGCTCATGGCATTGGACTTGAAGTGGGCAATAATACACACATGTCCTGTGAGAGGGTATGTGCTGAGGTCATAGGGTGATTGAGTCATGTGGACAATGAAATCATCCAGGGTGTTAGTGAGACAGTATCACCCTAAGTTTGAAAGCCTTTATTGGTATAAGTTTTCCATGTGGGGCTTTATTTTGTTTTGCAGGTGGAAAGTGGCCAGTGGGCAGGTATGTTTGCATATTGCATCTCATAAATACCTGACATTGCATTGAGCTCACGTAGCATATGCATTAACAGTCCTTGTGGGAGATAAAAACTTATAATTCACGTGGATGTTCATCTAGCATTAAAATTTTGAATACTGAAAAGGGAAAATTTGGATAGACAATGCTTCCATATATTGTTAAAAGTTATTGTATGATTAAGTTGGTGGTTGTGTTTCACTGGGCATAGTGGTTTGTTCACCCCTCATTCTCCCCCCCAGGACCTTCAGAATCTTAGCTGGATGGAGATTGTGGGGATAAAGTTGCTCGCCTGGTTTTGTTTTTGTGGATCGCTGGAGATACTGCCATGGGATATGTATTGGAGGTTGTGGCTTGAAATTTCTGGATTAGGACTTTGGACTGGACTGTATGATTTTAAGTTTAAATCTTATGTTAAGTTCTTTACGGGATTGGTACTTAAGGCCATCTAGTACTTGTGCTTATCTAAATTTCTTTACTCCGTGGTTTGTTAAAGCTTCCACATTTTAAACTATTATCAAATCAAATCAACGGTTCCAAAGAGATAAGCACCGAGTATTTGTGTATGTGGCACCCATCAGATTGGGGGTAGTCTGTTAGGGTGTTACACAAAGCAAATTACTTTCTTGGGCCTAGCTTAGTGCATAACTTGGATTGAGTGGATGTGGTTTTTGGTCTTTTCCTTTATATACTTGAGTGTCCATCAGATGGAGTTGACGTTTGCATGAGACAACTGGGCTTGACAAAGCAAATTACTTTCTTGGGCCTAGCTTAGTGCATAAATTGGATTGAGTGGATGTGGTTTTTAGTCTTTTCCTTTGTATACTTGAGTATGCAGCAGATGGAGTTGACGTTTTGGACAATCAAATTACTTTTTTGTCCTCTCCATTTAGCTTCTGATGCTTTTCTTCTTTGGGGTTTTTCGACTTTTCCTCGATCTTTCTCTGTGAGTTGCAGGTATAGGCTGTACGGAGCTAATTCTTCCTCTCAATTGCAGTCTATTCGGTGTAGGGGTCTTTGCTGTATGGAGCTAAGCCATTTCGACGCTTTTCTTCACCGTCAAGCTGATGTCTTGGTCTTGGTTTACTTCTCAAGTAGTGCAAAGTTGGATCCTCTTTTTTTCTGTTGCTCGTGGTGATTTCTATTGAAGCTTACTGTTCTAAGTGGGTTTTCTCATGTTCGTTTTGTGCTTTTTGTTGTTATTGTATGATTTCCTTCTTCCATTTGTTTTGATTTTCTTGCATTTCTTGGTTCGAACTTGCTGTTTTTTATAGATCTGGTTGTGTTGGCTTTATGCTTTTGCTGTAGTTGGTTGAACTCGCGCACTGTTGAGCCGTCTTGTTCTTTCTTGTTCCTTGTGTTCTTGCTGAAACTTGCTTTTCTTGGTAAGCTTATTTGTGTTTTTTTTTTTTGGTCCTTACTACATTTGCTCCCTTTTTTCCTTAGATTTTCGTTCCATTCTATAGATTTTCCTTGGAGTCGCTCAAATCTAAGTTCAATTTTTGCACGATGTGTTTGCACTCTCAAAACTCAAACAAAATCTAAGTTCTAATCTAAGTTCAATTTTTCCTTAAAATGGTTTGCTGGACAAGAGACCGTCCATGAGAGAACAAAAAAGAAAAATACTAGCTAGGAGAAATTGAAGGCCCTGGAAATTTAAAAAACTAAAAGAACTGTTTGCTGGACAAGAGACCGTCCATGAGAGAAGAAAAAAGAAAAATACTAGCTAGAAAAAATGCATATGGTAGAAATTTATTAGTTAACCCCAAATAGTTAAAATAAATAAATAAATAAATAATATATATATATATATATATTTGGCAAAATCCCAAGGATGAAATTGAAATTTCTTTGAATCTTTCCTTTATCAATTGCTTTCATTATATATATTAGTATTTGAATATTGTTTTGCAGCTGTTTTCTTTATCTGCATCTCGGTCCGGGTAACAATGGTATCAGAGCCATAGGGAGTGAGTGGGAACAGTATGGGTTAGTCTGTAGAACTCTACAGTAAATCACGTCTGTATTAGTGAGTAAGACGGGTAGCAGAGTGTGAGTAAGTCCCGCTGCGAGGCAGACCTAGGTTGAGCTAGAGGACTTAGGATAGAATCACCGATTGAGGCAATCCTAGGGAAACAGTCATAACCATGAGTTTTCTCTCACAAACTCTGTCTAAGGCATCATCGTCCTCCCGAAAGGGAAAAGAGAAAGAAACTGTTAATAAACAAGAAACAAATTTTAATATGGATAATGAAAACTTTGATAACTGGAAGATTCCCAAAGTCCCATGGGAAAGATATTTACCATCGGGGAACTTTCGAGTTCTTTTCCGATTTAAATATCCAAACACAGGAGAAATCTTTTGAACTTAACAATGAATTTGAAACTATTCAACTGTTCGATGAAGAGTCCATTACTCGATATAGACAAGAAAACTTTAACTTTCTGCATATAGGACTTGTGCAGATTGCAGTAAAACCCTTACTCAGAGAAGGTCTTAATATGACTGTTCTCATGGCATTAAGGGATTGTAGACTGCTAAACTTTGAGAAATCTATGTTAGGAGGAATTGAAGCAGGCTTTCATGATGGACCTGTTTATTTCAACTGTTTTCCTAACTTCAGTGTAAGTCTCAGAGATGCAAATATTTTGCATACCCTGACCTTGAACTTACAAGTTCATAACTCTGAAACTATGGCTGGAACTCACCCTATCATAATTCTGTCTAGAATTAGGTATAAAGTTTTCACAACCTTTTTAGATCATAAAGCTAAAACTTTATCTAAACATGGAGAAACTCTTCTCCTGCAAACTAATGTCAGAAAACATGGAGAGCTTATAACTCCCAAGAAAATACTATGGCATGAGCTAACCTTTCCAGATGAATGGAAGCTCAACAAAGTTCTTCCTCCACCTAAACAACCTGATAATGCAACTTCTAGAATAAGAAGAATGGTAGAATATAGTGATGGAAGCGTAGGAATTAGCTTCAATAGAAGACGAAATTCTTTTAGACTTCCACCAACTGATAATAAGGTTCCTTTAGAAGATGCTAGATCCTCTACATCCTCTATCCCAGTTAGGATATTTGAACAAAGAATTCCAGATTTATCTGGAGTACGGGATTCGGATATTCCTCAACCTTATTATACTACCACACCTTCTGAGCAAGATAATAAAATTGAGAATAATGACAGTGAAAGTATGTCACCTACATTTTCACAAGTCGATCCTCAACTCTATATTTTAGAAAAGGATTTTGAAATAAAACTCCTAAATGAGGATTTTTCTAGCAAGGAAAATCGAAAACTTTGAAAAGCCTACTTTAATAGATATACTAAAGAGGAAACTGAGTTTATTAGAGAACTTTATTATGATTTTATGAATGCCCATAAAATTCAAATAAGTTTCTTTAATTGGCTTGAAATTCATGAAAGTAATAAAGAATTAAATGTTATTACCAAAACTACTAAAACTTGGCAAGTTGCTCCTAATACTTTCAGGGAATCTGTTCATCCGCCAAATGAGCAGTTTGAGATTCCTGTAAGAGGAAGTAATATTACAGCCTCTCCTTATAAGATGTCTTCTGATAAGGAAATAACAAAAGTTCTTGAACAAAATAATTTCACAAATCAGTACCTTACAACTATAGGAGAACAATTAACTCGGGTTGAGAATTTAGTTCAGAAAGAAGTATCTCAACCAACAAAGGCAGATGACACTCCTTTGTTCAGACCTCATGAAATCCCTAAAAAATCTAATAAAGAATTATCTAAGGATATTCTTAAAATAATTGATGATAAGTTAAAAAACATTGAAACAATTATTGGGACAGTCCCAGAAACTCCTCAACCTCCTAAAGACAGACCTCAGTCTTCTAAGGATAAAACTATTGCAGTTTTAGATAGAACTTATGAAGAAACTGATTCTGATAAGGAAGGATTCCTACCAGAAGATAACCAACTAGAAGTTAATAAGATCTATAACTCTTCTCAACCTTTAAGAAGTTTCTATCCTAGAATTACCTTCCCAGATATGGCTATGGAAGAAAGAGGTTCCTTCCATCAAGCAGCATATCAAGGAGGTATTATCTATGAATGGAACATAGATAACAAAACTGAATATCACATAATTAACACTCTTCAAGAAATGACAATGGTTTGTACCGCTTATAAAACCAAAAATCCAGATACCTCTGATCATACTATTGCACAAGCACTAGTAGCTGGATTTACTGGGCAACTAAAAAGTTGGTGGGATCATTATCTCAACCAAACCAAACGAGATACAATTTTAAACGCTATCAAAATTGATCGTCTGGGAATCGCCATAAAAAATGAAGATGGTGAGGATATACAGGATGCAGTTGCAACCTTAATTTTTGCCATAACCAAACATTTTATAGGGGACCCCTCTAAACTTAAAGATAAAGATTCTGATCTTTTAACTAATCTAAAATGTCCTAAACTTGAAGACTTTCGTTGGTATAAAGATATCTTCCTCACTAAAGTTATGATGAGAGAAGATTGTAGTCAAATGTTTTGGAAAGAGAAATTTTTAGCCGGTCTTCCAACACATTTCGGAGACAAGGTTAGAACAAAATTAAGAGAACAGAATAAGGGAACTATTCCCTATGATGATCTTACATATGGTGATTTAATCAGCACCATTCAAGCTGAAGGAATAGCCAGATGTACAGATTATAAACTCAGGCAACAAGAAAAGAAAGATAGGAAAGAAGGAAAGAAAGAATTAGGTTCTTTCTGTGAACAATTTGGTTTCTCTTCCCAATCTTTAGCCCCATCCACAAAGGCCAAAAAGAAAGAGAAGAAAGCCAAGAAAAGAAGTGTTAAAACAAATACAACTTCTCCTTCAACATCGACTAGAAAGCCATTCCGCAGAAATAATAGGAATAAAAAACCTGGTCAAAACTTTACAGATAAATGGTTACAACCATCATTTAGTAAAACTTCTTCCAACAAACCAACTGGACCTTGTTTTAAATGTGGAAGAATGGGCCACATTTCAAAAGATTGTCCAATGAAACAAAAAATTAATGAATTAGATGTTTCAGATAAGTTTAAAAATATTCTTTCAAATCTCTTTCTCTATTCAGAAGGATCTGATAATGAGGAAGAAGGCCTTCAAATTGATGAAATCTATTCTTCAGAAGAAGAGGATGAAAATCTTGACGAATCTGAAGAAGGGATAAAAGATAACTGTAAATGTATTAATATGCTATCTAGAGAACATAGTATTCTCATTGATTTTATTGATGAGATCAAAGATCATGAGAAAAGAAAAGAACTTCTTTTAAGATTAAAAAATGACTTAGAAAAAGATCAAAAGAAGACACAAAATAATAAAACTACTTATGATTTAAAAGATATATTTGATCGTTTTAAACCTGATAATTTAGATAAAAATGTTACTATAAAAGATCTTCAACAAGAATGCGTTCAACTCCGAAAAGACTTGAAAGAATTAAAAAATAATAGTGAAAGAGATATTAGTGACCTTAGAATAAAGGTTACCAGATTATCTCTTCAAAATAAAGCCTCCTCTTCAAAACATCCTCCTTTAATAGAGAATGGTGAAGAAAAGGAGTCAGATTCTGAGGCTTCTGAAGATGAAGATCCAGAAGTTGAAAAAGATCCTTATCTTCATTTGTTAACTAGAATTAACTATCAAAAATGGCATGTTAGAATAACTATTATTATTAATAAAGAATATGAAATTGACACTATAGCATTAATTGATTCTGGTGCAGATCTCAATTGTATTCAAGAAGGACTAGTTCCTCTTAAGTATTTTGAGACTACAAAGGAAAAATTAAGTGCGGCAAATGGTAATAAATTACATATTAACTATAAACTAACCAATGCACATGTTTGTAATGGAGGAGTCTGTTTAAAGACGCCTTTTTTACTTGTTAAAGATATTGGTCAAAATGTAATCTTAGGAACTCCATTCCTTAACTTAATTCAACCTTTTCAAGTCGATAATAAAGGAATACAGGCTAATTTTAAGGATAAACAAATTGTTTTCCAATTTATTAGCCCACCTCAATTAAAAGACTTAAATCTTTTGAAGACATTATCAATTCTTCCTGAATTAAATGTCATAGAAAGAAGAACTAATCAATTATTTTTTCTAAAAAAGGAAATTTCTCACAGAAAAATTGAAGAAAGTCTAACACATCGGATTATCCAACAGGAAATTGAATCTTTCCAAAAGAAATTGGAATCAGAAGTTTGTTCTGATCATCCTAATGCCTTTTGGGAAAGGAATAAACATGTTGTAAGATTACCTTATATCAAAGATTTCCAAGAAATAGATATACCAACAAAGGCAAGGCCTATCCAAATGAAAGAGGAACTTTTAAAACATTGTATTGAAGAAATTAAAGATCTTCTAAAAAAGAAATTAATTAGGCCTAGCAAGTCCCCTTGGAGTTGTGCTGCCTTTTATGTGCAAAAAGCTTCTGAAATTGAAAGAGGTGTACCTAGGCTTGTAATCAATTATAAGCCCCTTAATGATGTATTGCAATGGATTAGGTACCCATTGCCATATAAGCAAGATCTAATTCAAAGGCTTTCTAACGCTAAGATTTTCTCAAAATTCGACATGAAGGCTGGGTTTTGGCAAATCCAAGTTCATGAGGAAGATAAATATAAAACTGCATTCACAGTTCCATTTGGGCATTTTGAATGGAATGTAATGCCATTTGGATTAAAAAATGCACCCTCTGAATTCCAGAATATTATGAATGACATTTTCACTCCATACATTAACTTCACAATTGTTTATATTGATGATGTTCTTGTATTTTCCAACTCTATTGAGCAACACTGGAAACATCTCAACATTTTCTTTCATGTCATTAAAAATAAAGGATTAGTTTTATCTGCTAAAAAGATAGAACTTTTCAGAACCAAGATTCGATTTTTGGGGTTTAATATTCATCATGGAACAATCCTTCCTATTGATAGATCAATTGATTTTGTCAATAAATTCCCTGATATAATTAAAGATAAAACTCAACTCCAAAGATTCTTAGGATGTTTAAATTACATCTCAGACTTCATTCCAAATCTTAGTCAACTCTGTGCTCCTCTCAGGAAAAGATTGAAAAAGGATCCTCCGGCCTGGTCGGATGAACTCACCCAACTTGTCAAAACAATTAAACAACAGGCTCCTAGACTTAAGTGTCTAAATATAGCCAACCCCAAAGCCTTTAAGATTATCCAAACTGATGCTTCAGGTATAGGATTTGGAGGAATTCTACTCCAAAAAGAAGATGATAAGGAAAAAATAGTTCGTTACCATTCAGGCACTTGGAACTCGGCACAACAGAACTATTCAACCATCAAACAAGAAATTTTGTCCATTGTTTTATGCATCACAAAATTTCAAAGTGATGTTTTGAATCAAAAATTTTTAGTCCGCGTTGATTGCCAAGCGGCTAAATCTGTTTTACAAAAAGATGTAAAAAACTTGGCATCAAAACATATTTTTGCTAGATGGCAGACAATATTGTCTATTTTTGATTTTGACATTGAATATATTAAAGGAGAAACGAACTCTATTCCAGATTTCTTAACCCGAGAATTCCTCCAGGGAGATCGAGAGACAAATGTCCTCTAGGGGAAGAGGAAGGGGCAGGTCATCTGCCCCACCAAATGTTCCACCAAAAGCCTGTTCATCTAACTCTGAGAGTTCCATTGCTCTCACCACAACTCCTGATTATTATTCTCAAGTAATGCCTCGGAAAAAGAAATCCTGGGCAGACATTGAAGAAGAAGAATACATCAAAGCCGCCGAGAGAAAATTCGATAACTTTGAAAAGACAATCTCAAATAGTTAGCATTTGAGAGAAAATTCGAACAATAGCGAAAGATTATTTCTTAAAATGCTTTGTTTTGTCTATATTACGGTTTTTAGTCTTATCAGTGTGAAATTTTTATATTTTATGATGAGATTTTTTTTTTTGCTCCTAAAAGAAATCTATATCTATCTATACCTATCATAAAAGGGAAGAAAAAAATTCTACTGTTTGATTTGGAATTAGGCTGTTTCCACGTTTGTGATTTCGCTGGTGGCACGCTGGATTTACAATGTTGTGTGCTCCAATCGAGAATTTTTGCTATCTCGAGCTTTGCTTTTGCCTAATGCCTCAGCTCTGTCTTTTGCCTAATGCCTAATACCTATGGATAGTCCCATATCCAGCAGTTCTTTTTTTTTTCCCATTTTCCTTTTTTTTTTTTTTTTTTTTTTTTTTTTTGAATGCTATTTAGTCCTAGGACTCATGAGGTGACACTGAGTCTTGATAGCTCCAATTATTATTTAGAAAAAACTAAAACCTTTCTATAGACGCTAACAGTGATGTGTTAATTACAGTAGAAAACTAAGGGTGCGTTTGGCAAAGCTACGACTTCCTGTTTTTTGCTTTAAAAAGTAGAAATGTGGTAGTTTTGGTAGCAAAGCACGTTTGGTTGGTCAAGTTACTTTTTACTACATGAAAGTTACTACCTCAACTTCCAAAATTTGTGGAAGCAAAAAAAAATTGCTTTCACTACTTTTTAAAGTAGAAAGCGGAAGTGGTTTATGACCGGCCCAAGAGTCGAATCCCCGGGTATGCAAAAAACAAAATAAAATTTGAGACTCAGCCTCATATCTCCACGAAGGCACGAACCACTCCTTCTTCCTCCCCCTCTCTTTCTCTCTCTCTCTCTCTCTCTCTCTTTTTCTCATTGCCCTAGCGACCAGAACCCATCTCCCCTCACACCAGCTGAACGATTTCGCCGTCGCACCTGCAACCTGCTCGCCGTCGGACTGCACTTTCACTGTAAGTTCACCTGATTGTCCATCTTTGTTTGCTGCTGAACCAGACTTGATGAAAAAGAAGCTGAATATGATTTAATTTGGGAGGATGAAAACATAATTAGCTCAAGCTGGACCTTGAAGGCACCGTCCCTTTTATCTCCCGAGTCACCCTGATTGGACTGCTAAGCAGAAGATGATAACTCAAGAGTGTGGCCACTTTTTTTAAGGCGCAAGAAGAGGTTCATATGGAAGTAAACAATTTTGAAATAGTTGTCTCAAATTCTATGATGGAGCAGAAAGAGAGCCGCCTTCGTCCCAGTGATGAAAACAGTGAATATTGGAGGAATAGCATTATAGAAAGGCACAATTGCTTGAGAATCTGAGGGCGATGCAATGCGAAGGAAGGCAACAAAGAGGGCAGAAGGAGACTTGCATAGACATGGAGTTATCGTCTCCAATTATTTCACCGTTGATTGCACAGACCTCTGCTTGTTGGAAGACAAACTAGAAACGGAAGCGAGAGGAGAGGACATAAGGGACTTCCAACCGACCTCTGCTTTGCCATTCATTTTCTTATTAATCTTCGCCAATAAGCAGGCATGCCCAAATTGAATTTGCCTGTTTGGACACTTTATGTTTGGATACCCAAAAAAAATGGTCATGTGTCATGAACATTCTAGAATATATCATGTTGTTATTTGTAGTTCTTATTTATTGCGTGTTTGACATATATGTATTTTAATCTTGGGATGGACCTTTTTAGTGGATGCATGATTTTTAATGTTTTTATAGCATCTCCTATTTTGTTGTATCCAAACATTAATTTTTGTTTTTTTGCTTTTTAAAACAGGTAGCAATTTTGGTTATCCAAACGTACTTCTTACTTCCAAAAAATTGATAGTTCAAGCAAAAAGTTGCTTCTACTTCCAAAATTAAAAAAGCAAAAAAATGGTAGCTTACCCAAACACCACCTAAGATATTGTTTCCATTAGGTATGCTATGAAAAAAAGGCATTTAGATTAGCTGACTTTAAAAAGAAGAATGCAAGTAATTAACATTTAAGACAAGATTCCAACTATTGAGAAATGATATTTCCTAAAATAAGCATTTGAGGCATCTTTCTAACTATTTTCCTAAAATGAGTATTTGAAACAAGTTTCCAGCTATTGACGAAGCATAGCTTTTCAAAGAAATATTCTGGGTTTGAATGCATAAAATAAAAGTTGTTGCTTGCTGTGTGCCGTGATTTGCAAAAAATTGTATGGAGTCCTTACAAATAAAAAAAGGCTTTTGTAAGGTCCCTTAAGATATTCCTTGTGCTTTGATTGTTATCAAAATTGTGTGTTTTGATCCTGACAAAAAAAATGGACTTTGAAAGAAAAACAAAAATGAGATCCATTTAGTTCCTATTTGTTTGCTTATGTTAGCCTAAAAAAAAAATATAGCCTTTTTTCCCTGTAAAAGCAACACATCTCGTCTTTAGTTAAGGAATTACTTTTTTGCCCTTTGCGATTAGCCTTGAGCCCTATTGCTGTTTTTTTTTTTTTTTTTTTTTTTTTTTTTTTTTTTTTTGAGTATTTTCCTCGATTTTAGCCTGTGCAGTTTCAGAGCATAAACTATACAACAATGTAATCTGCGAAAGCACCTCATGGTGTTCTTTCCTGCTCATGGTGTTCTCGGCTTAGATTGCTGGATTTGATGGACCTTGTTTGTTGCTAATTTCCTTTATTGCAGTTTTCTTTTCTTTGTGGGAATGATTGTCTTTGTTTTGTGCTTGTTTGAGTGCAGTTTTTGGGTAGTCTTCTTCAAGTGCAGTTGGTGATGCTCTCTGTTGAAGGATGTTGCTCTCGGTGAGTCTAATTGTTTTTTATATTCTAGGTGTTCCATTCTCTTCCTGTGCTTGTTTTTCCTTTATGTTTTTTCCTTGGTTGAGTTGGCTTTAAGGTTTTGCTCTGGTTAATGACAATTTTTCATAGTGAAACGATGATTTTTCGTAGTGAAACAATGGTTTTGCTATTGCTAATCACAAGATAAATCTACTATATGTTGCCTTTATCCTTTTTAGTTATCTCAGTTTTGTTTTTTTTTTTTTCTTTTCCTTCTTATATACAGCTCATATTCGTTATTTTTTTTCTCTTTTTCTTTTTTAAACTCTATGGATTATTTTCTATAGTTTTGTTGTTTTTTGTTTTTTGTTTTTTTTTTTTTAAAGGAGATGAAATTTGCTTCGCTTTGGTTTATTTTCTTTGATTATTTGGTTTTTGAATTCCTACTAGATGGTTTCGTTTATTGATTGTCTACTTATTATTTTTCTTTTTTACATTTATTATTATTGCCGTATGTGTAACGCCCCAAACTGACGCTACTGAGGACCCTCCCGGGTAGGTCAACACGTGTCAATTAGGGATACAACCTGATAAGCTCATTTATATTTCCACACAGAATATAGTAAAGGATTTATATAACAAACATGAAATGTAAATGTGTTCAACATGCAATGTCCCCAAACATCAAATGCATAAAGTAAAATATATCCATAGTATATAATAATGTGCCAACATCCTTGGCACATAGGTAGAATATTATATAACTAACAGTCCAAGTGTAACAATCTACAAACATATCTACCTATTTCTCTGTACCAGTGCCCAGAATACAGCCAGTCCTAGCACCAAAGGAAAAGGATTTTGTCTCGACGAACCGGCTACACTATCTTGGGAATCTGCTGCATAAAAGCAGGGGTGAGCTTCCACTAGCTCAGTAGAGATACTATTCTTAGCTAATAATGATAATATGCATAAATCGATTAGTTCAAGTTTCACAATCAACATGTATATGCAGTTCAAGAATCATACAAATATCCACAGGTAATGTATCAGAGTTCCACAAATACAAATATCATTTACGCTCATGATTCGTTTATAATATGTTCCATATGAAAAGGGAGTATTCTCTGACTCTTTCCCATTCATCATAATTACAACCGATAGAGGAGTACTCTCTGACTCTATCCAAAACGTCATAACCCATATCCGATAAAGGAGTATTCTCTGACTCTATCCATATCATCAGAATAACAACTGATAGAGGAGTATTCTCTGACTCTGTCTCAAACATGTCCACATATATAATCCACATAACATAACATAGATAAATCATGGCATCATGTCAACATATCACAATAACATGGCATACTTGCACATTCCAACCGCATAACATTTCATATAAAGAAAAGAGGAATTATGCATCAAGGTTTTATAAATGGTTTTCAGGTTCATCAACACAAGTTTAGTTTCAAAACAAACCTATCATCAGTATTAGTAAGAATATATGTATCCCTACCTCAAAAGTTAAGTCTCCAACCGACTCTTACAAGTAAATGCAAGCTACGATTCATAATGATCTTTCCATGGGTTTCCCATAGCTGAAAGGAAAAATAAGAAATATATTCACATCTCTTACAAAGAATCATACGGAATAGGAGAGAAAAAGAAAAGAAAGAATGACCCTATCGATAGCACTCTACAGAAAGAGATCAACCTATCGATAGGCTATCTATCGATAGAGAGGTCTATCGATAAACAAATCCTCGCTACCGATAGAACATTTCGAAGTCTAAAAATTGTGAGGTCAGTGAGCATCTTCTATCGATAGATGTACCACATCTATCGATAGAGATCACGAAACTTGCATAATCGCGAGCAGCCAAACACTCATTCTACCAAAAACTCTTCATTCCCACATTTTACTCAAAATCCAAACACCATAACGTAGGTCTATAACAAATGAGCCAATTTCTACCAAAATCCACAAAAACAACGAAGATCCAACGATTCGATTTGAGAAACCACAAAGTTTTAGGCATAAAACCCTCATAACCCCAAAACAACACATATACTCAAAATACCCACATTTTCTCAACAAAACCCTTCAAACCATACCCAATTTAGCCCGATCTACCATTATCTACAACCCACCACCAACCATTCCTCACAAATCCGATTCTTTCCATGTCAAACCCACAACATGGGTTTTAAAAGCAAAACAAGAAGAGAATGAGAAGAAGAAACTAAAAAGGGTCAACGAGCTTACCTAGTTCCAGTGAAACGGCGGCGAAGAACTCCACGTGAGCCACTCCCCTTCTTCCCTCTCTCCCCCGGCCTTAGCTCTCTCTCTCGAGTCTCCCCTTGGCTGCCGAAAATGAGGAGGAAAAGGAATCGAGTGTTTAGTTTATTTAAAATGCCTAATGGCAATTTTGTAAATATGAGTTTTTTTTTTTTTTTTTTTTTTTCAAAAATCAATAAAATAAAGGTTTTAAAACTTGGGTTTTCACAGGATGGTTTTTCACTACATTCTCTTTGACTTCTTTTTATTAGTCTTTATGATTATTTGTAATTATTTTTCACTTGAATTCCCAGCGTTTCATTGCTTGCTCTTGTTTCCTGCAATGGTGTTTTTTGCCAGGTAAATAATTATGTATTTTTTTCCCTTTTTTGCAATCTTACTGACAACAAAAGAAATTTCCACTTTTCTCTATTGATTATTTTGCGCTTTCTTTAGATATTACTTCATCAAGGATGTAATAGATTGAAATGCTAGATTCCGTGCTTGTTTACATAAAGCTTTCTATTTATTCATATCTTATTTCTTGAATACACTTCCCATCATAAGTTTTGTGCGCTTGAGAATTCTTCTGTTGTTACTAAAATAAGTCTAATTTTGCTTTCGCAATAGTAGTAGAAGCAATGGATAATTCTTTAGGAGAAATGAATAAAACTAAAGAGTGAGGAAAAATATTTTCTTAAGCATGTGTTGTTCTATGCAATGTATAAGAAGAATTAACCAATTTTCACAGACCCATAACATAATTTTAGAATCACCCAAATTGTTTAGAATTCAGAGAGGAGAGATGAGATGAAAAAAACTTTGTGGCTCTATCCATTCACAGATTGACCATTTGGGCATGTGCCAAATTAGCTTTTTTTTTTTTTTTTGGTTTACTGCTGTGTTATTTGAATATTAGATGGAATAACATAAAATAAAAGCTTGGAATGTAATTGCTTTAATGTCAAAATGGTTGTGCCACTATCAACCTTACTTTTAACAAAAAAATAAAAATAAAAAATAAAAAAAAATTATAAAGACAACTCCACATAATTAAAAATTCTTTTTTTAGATTGGTGTATTTTTGAAAAAAACATAGAAAATTTACATAGCCTTTAGAGATGCTTCATGTGATCAGGTAACTCCATTAACAACAGTTGCTTATTTTCTTTGATCCTGGTCAACGCTGTCTGCATTTCAACTTTACTTGCTTGTAGTTGTTTCTTTTTCAACTGCAAAATTTCTTATTTTTTTGTGTTTTCGAAAATCTTCTTCTCAATGCTTCTCAAGTCATACTCCAACTCAGAGGATCTTCACTGGAGATCCATTAAATCATTATACTTTTTTGTGATAAGGAAACCCTGCTCATTAAAATAAGAAAATAAATAGTTAGAAAAACAAATGGAGGTAAGCTTGGTTCATCATTCTCTGATGCCTCAGAATCAGAATCTTCAGCTTCTTTTAGAGAAGGAGAGTTTTTGGAGGAGGAAGCTTGGTTTTGTAATAAGAGTCTAGTGACTTTTATCCTTAAGTCACTAATATCTCTTTCACTATTAGTTGTTAATTCTTTTAAATCTTTTCTTAATTGTATACATTCTTGTTGAAGATCTTTTATGGTTACATCATTATTATATTTTTCAGGTTTAAACCTATCAAATATCTCTTTTAGATCATAAGTATTTTTACTAGGTTGTGGTTGTTTTTGTTCGAGATCTTTCTTTAGCCTAATAAGAAATTCTTTTCGCTTCTCATGATCCTTTATTTCATCAATAAAGTCAATAAGAATGCTTTGTTCTTTAGATAACATATTAATACATTTACAATTATCTTTAATTCCTTCTTCAGATTCATCAGGATTATCATCCTCTTCTGCTGAAGAATAAATTTTATCAATTTGTAGTCCTTCTTCTCCATTATCAGATTCTTCTGAATAGAGGAAAAGATTTGAAAGTATTTGTTTAAATTTGTCTGAAACATCAAGCTCATTGATTTTCTATTTCATTGGACATTCTCTTGAAATATGGCTTATATATATATATATATATATAAAACTAAAACTAAACCTTAGTTACTATGCCGTCACTGAGTGTGCCAGAAGGATATGAGGAAGGCAACACCTATATAGGCCTCAATGAATTGCCTATTCCTCTCCCCTCATTAATTTATTATTTCGTTCTGCAAAATTGATTGATTCAGTTGCAGTCTTGTGGACCAGCCTTTTGGACGGGTTTTAGGGGATCCACATTGTCACCGGGCGATGATTAGAGATTTTTAGAAAACAACAAAACAAAGGAGTCGCCACCTTATTTTTAAGGAATAAGGAAACCATAAAAATGTTTTATTTTAAAATCAAAACAAAACCAACTCCATTCCAATAAAAAACAATCTACGAACCAGAGATGGATCCGGGGGCTAGGTTACGACGTGGGAAGGTTCCAAGCTTTCGCTTGTAGGCACCCACCTCGCCCTAATTAAAGGACTTCCCCTTTATTTGGGCTATTTAAATTTCTTATTGCAAACAATTCTAAATAATCTAAATCAACCAATAAAATAGTGATATAAATACAATAATCTATATTAGTTATATTAGTAATAAAAAATATACAAACAAACCCTAAGAACCTAGGATACCCTATGGGCATCCTAGGGCGGACTTGAGCCCTATTAGCGCCTACGTAACTTACTAGTATCACCCAGCAAGTATCAAAGTCCACGTAGTTCGACTACCCTAGGACTCTCCTATTGTAATCGATCGCATCATCAAAGGTATTCAACCTAATTCAAGACTCTAGCTTCGAGAGTTTTTTATTCATTTAAAATCATTTATTTGAAATCATTTCGAATTAAAAGACTTTCATAAAATCCAAATATTCTAAATAATTCTCATCTTTAGAATTAAATTCCAATTGAAAATCTTTTTCAAAGATATTTCAAGAAAACAAATCATATCGGGAGGAATCTCATTCCAAGGTAAAAATCTTAAAACACTTCAAATTCTTTTGAAAATTATTTAATAATCAAATCTTTAATAAAATCATGTTTATTTCATAAATATTATATCAAAATCTTTTTTAGAAAATCTCTCGAAGATAGACTTCTCAAATCAAATAAAACACACAATTTCATGATCTTTACAACAAAGGAAATTCCTACGGAAGGTCAAGTGACCTTCCTAAACCTAAGGTCTCTAACTAACCCTAAAATTAATCTAAAAACCTAATATACTAATGCAAATGCATGCTGGAAATTAAATAAATCAAACAAATATGCATGATATTGATCCTAACAATGCATGAAAATGCTCCTAAATACACAATAATTTCACTATGTGAACCTAAACATGTTTCTAGATTGGATTTGGCCCTAAAATGATTTTTAGAAGTGATTTAAAGACATAAACAAATCTGGACAGATTTGAATATGTACTTTAAACTACTCTAAAAACCATGAAAACAAAGAATAAAAAATGTGAAAATGACCTAGCATGCTTTCTACATGAATATATTAAATTACTATGCAAAAATATGTCAAAAAATTTACACAAAAATATGCTTAAACGATTAAAAAAAAAAAAATCACAAGTGAAGGATCTCACCTTTGCACGCTCCCTCGTACACATTTTATATATTCACACCAATAAATCCCAAATCAAGTGTTCAAATAATCATAAAAAAAAAATCACAAAGGAAGGATCTCACCTTTGCACGCTCCCTCGTACACATTTTATATATTCACACTAATAAATCCAAATCAAGTGTTCAAATAATCGTAAAAACATAAAAAATAAGACTCAAGACTCACCACATGTCAAAATAATATACTAATATACTCATGTTATCATTAAAATCATCAATCAAACATCGAGAGATTCAAATAACAATATGAATACGTCAATATTTATTCCAACATGCTTGTACGTAAAATAACAACAAATCTAACCCTACTCATGCATACTTACTTAAAATCACAACAAGGCTAACTAATCCTAAACATGCATACTAACATAAATCACAACTAAGCTAAACAACCCTAACATGCATATTCACATAAAATAATAACTAAGCTAAACAACCCTAAACATGCATTCCAACATAAAATCATAACTAAGTTACACTAATCATACACGTTAACCCTAATCACATAAAATCATATAAAATAAAAATATCCTAACTATAAGTATTCATATAACATCATACAAATAACTATTCTAAACACACATGCTCATAATAAATAACTAACCTAAACACATTAACTCACATAAAATCATAACTAAGTTAACCCTAACATGCATACTAACACATAATCAAAATAAAACCAACCCTAATCATAATGAACATATTATTACCCTATATTAAAACTACATCCTATTCTAATCATGCATATATATTAAATCAAACAACAAATCAATCAAACTCAAACTAATCATAGCATCATTCATGAACAAATAAGAACATATTATTCAATGATAGGACAATTACCTCTCTCTCTTATCCCTAATTAATCTCTTTCAAGCTCCAAGTTTATGGCTCTTCTTCTCTTTCTTCCACACCTTAGTTATCTCCTCCAATGGTGAAGAACCAGATCTGTAGCCTCCCCCTTAACCCTAGAATTCTCTCTCTCTTTTTGTGTCTCCCCCTTTTCTTTAACTCTATAATGAAGCATATATAGAGCTAGGGTTTAAAACTTTGAATGGTTAGGGTTCAATGCACTAAAATCCATCCCAGGGCTTAGAATGAATCCCTCTAGGGTTTACAAGCTGAGTTCCTTCGAAAATCCCCAAAAAAATCGAATCAAATCGACCAAAATAGCTAGGTGAAAAACTTCCAAAAATGAAAAATGGGGTCTACCATCCTGGTGACCATCCTAGCCTGGACGGCTGGCCGTCCTGGCCTGGACGGCTGGCCGTCCTGGCCTGGACGGTTGGCCATCCTAGCTAGGACGGTCATCGTGGTGACTTCCCAAAATTTCCCCCATTTTCAATGGGATTTCATATTTTGGCCATATTTTGGTCAAATCTCATCCAAATTCGATGGTTCAGGGCTCAAAACGACCGCGTTTTGATCCTTCACATTTTTAGAAGGTTTTTGGGTTAAAAATACTTGACCATGGTCAAGAGGTTTGGTAAAAAGTTAGCTGATTGACCCGGTTGTGCCGAAATTGGTCATATGACCATTCATTGTTTTGCAAAATTGATCAATTAGGCTTGAACCACTTCTAAAAACATGGTTTTAATATGAAATTGGTACTTGAAAACATGTTTTGAAAATCTTTAATTTTGGTGAAAATGACCAATTCACAGTCGATTTGAATAAAACCCTAATTCAGCTCATTCTTACCCGTGGGATCGATTTTGGGCGAATCTATCCCAACCATTCAAAGGTTCAATTAGCACTCCAACTACACTCCCCCATCTATATAAACCTCATGAAACAATCCGTTTCGAATTCGGAGGTCATTTGGAAATTATACGAGAAAAAGGACGAAAGTGCCCTTCAAGTCGCAAAAATCCTAATTACCTATCGAGCTCTCATCAGAATACCATGAAAATTTACAGGGACGTTCTAAAACACATCAAAAGTCAAATGAAATACAAATGGGTTGATTCCAATCCAAATGTACACATGAAATAATGAATTGTCCTTTTCCTCATAAAAGGGTAATTTGGGTAATTTGGTCTTTACAAAGCCAATTCCTCACCAAATAATCCACTATTCGAGCTGATCATTTGCATAAATATATGATAGAAATAATTGGTAAAAATGGGGTGTCCACAAGCCTGTTCATGTGAAGCTTTCAAAGCATTAAAAATTTCACAAAACGTTCAAGGGTATGGAGTTATGCATATGAAAACGTTCAAGAATTTTCTTTATGTAAGTCCCTTGAGAAAAACTAAGAAATTTCTTTGAACGATCTCGTGTAATCTTAACTCCCAGCACATAATTTGCTTCACCCATGTCCTTCATATCAAATACCGAGGACAGCCACTTCTTAGTGGCGACAATGGAATCCAAGTCATTCCCAGCCAACAAGATGTCATCAACATATAATGACAAGATTATGATGCTCTTATTGGATCTTTTAAGATACACGCAATGATCCTCTTCAATCATCTCAAAACCAAATGAGGTAATGAAATTATGAAATCTTAAATACCATTGCCTAGACGACTGCTTAAGACTTTAGATGGAACGTTTGAGACAGCACACTTTGCGCTCATGTCCCTTAAGTTCAAAACCCACTGGTTGAATCATATAAATCTCTTCGTCTAGTTCTCTATTGAGAAATGTTGTCTTAACATCCATCTGATAGAGTTCTAAATCCTGTTGAGCTACAATGGCAAGGATCAGGCGTATAGAGGAAAATCTCACCACTGGAGAGACTGTGTCCTCATAGTCAATACCCTCTCGTTGGGTATAGCCTTTCGCCACTAGGCGCGCTTTGTACTTGTCAATTGAACCATCTACCTTGCGTTTGACCTTTAAAACCCATTTATTTCCAATAGCCTTACGCCCAGGCGGAAGTTCAACTAACTCCTAGACGCCATTTTTGTCCATGGAGCTCATCTCATCCTGCATAGCAATCATCCACTCTTTATTAGCTGATGAAGAAAGCGCTTCACTAAAAGAAGCAGGTTCATCTTCGTCCTTAGTAGCACTTAGAAGAATATTCCCCTCAATCTCAAAATGACGACAAGGAATATGACCTCTATTGCTAACTCTGCAAGCTTGCGAATCAAAAGGCTATGTGATGTATACTCCCACAAAGTTGAAGGTCACTCCTACTATCTTCAGCGGTCATTGGATTAGGAACTATTTCCCCACGCTCGCTTAAAGATGGTAAGAGATCTTCATGTTCCTCTATCTCATAGAGATCTAGATCCTTTTTAGCATCGCCTATGCTAGGATAATCATCCTCGATGAAATCAATATCACGAGACTCTATTTCAGTCATTCCTCCATTTGGATGTTCACCATACATCACATAGCCTTTTGAGCTTTCAGAATACTTTACACAGATATGCTTTCTTGCTCTAGGGCCCAATTTCCCATGCCTAAAGGATGTGCTATGTACAAAACCAGCAGATCCCTAAGGTCGTAAATGCTCTAAATTGGGCTTTTCACCTTTCCAAAGCTCATATGGGGTAGAGGAACCGACTGAGAAGGCACTCGGTTAAGTATGTAAGCAGAAGTCAATAATGTATCCCCCCAGAAAGATATAAGGAGGTTTGCCTGCGCCATCATTGACCTAACCATATCTAAGAGTGTCCTATTCCTTCTTTCTGCAACACCATTTTGTTGCGGAGTATCTGGAATAGTGAGTTGTCTGCGTATCCCTTTTCCTCACACAGTTCCTTGAACTGATTAGATATATATTCTCATCCGCGGTCAGTTTGAAAGGTTTTTAGCCTTTTCTCTTGTTGATTTTCAACCTCAGCTACAAAACGTTTGAAAGAATCCAAAGCTTCATAGCGGTGAGAGAGCAACTGAACATAACCATATCGAGTATAGTCATCTATAAAAGTGATGAAATAAGAGGCGCCATGATGTGGCTTTACATTCATAAGTCCGTATATATCAGAGTGAACTAACTCCAGAGGTTGAGTAGCTCTGACAGCCTTACCAAAAGGCTTTCTACATGCTTTTTCAGCTAAACATGGTTCACCTATAGGTAGGTCGACCTTAGCAAGTGAGCCTAAGAGGCCTTCTCTAGCTAGCCTGGCTATCCTATCTTTTCCTATATGCCCTAGTCTAGCATGCCATGTAGATGAATTAACAGTCTTATTACTATCAGTTATATAAGCAGATGAGGATATAAAATCAAATAAATCAACTTCAAATAAATTGCCCAAAACAGAGCCTTGTCCAATTACTACATCATCCAAAATAATATCCAAATCATCCAAATTGAAATTAAAAATGTATCCAAACTGTAATAAAAATAAAACAGATAATAGATTATGAAGAACTCCAGGCACATAGAGTACGTCATTTAGAAGTAGAGTACGCCCTGTGCGTAAGTGGAGCTGGTAAGAACCGACAAAGTGCTTCTTCATGACTACCATTTCCCATGTACACAACATGGGTCCCTGCTGGAACTTTTCGATAATCTACAAATCCCGCTCGCTCACGAGCTACATGTCTGGTTGCTCTCGTATCTACAATCCAATCAGAAATGGATTTAGCAAGCAATACATGTGAGCAAACATAAATGCTAACAGGATCAAGTGAAGTGGTTACATGTTTCGGCCCAGTGCAAGTACTGGCGAAATGTCCCATCTTCTGACAATTGTAACACTTCACTCTGGATAGATTTTTATTTCCACCTTGCTTTCCCCTTTTTCGTTTGAATTTGGAAGCATAAGTGCTATTCTTTCTCTGCCCTACATTTTTGCTCTTACCTTTGCGCTTAGGCCCATTTGGTCTGTTCTTCCCCCCTTGGGCAAGTAAGGCTACAGATTTGGTCGCCTCTTGGCGCTCCCCTTCTAGTTCCACATGGCGAGAAATATCAGAAAAATTCTTGATATTCTCGTTATGGTTCAAAATCTGTTTCATGTTTACCCATGAATCAGGCAGAGATCGAATGATAGCTTGCACTTGCTGCTCATCAGTAAGGACATTTCCAGCAGCTTCCAAGTCACGAATCATCCTAGACATCTTTCGAACATGTTCGGTCGTCGTGCACTTAGTATCCTTATGATACACCTCAAACTTGAGCACTAAGCTCCTCAGTCTTGTGGTAGAAGTGCCTCCAAAGTCAAACTTAAGTTGGTCCCACATTTCCTTGGCAGTTAAGCAAGTTTCATACTCACCAATAAGATCATCGTGCATGCTGCTCAACATAATAAAGCGCTCACTAGTGCACTACGATCCTTTTTATACCAATTCTGGTAGACCTCCATATCAAGACGGTGTTGAGCCGTTTGCCCTTCATCAGGTTTAGACATCATACTGGTCACAAAGTCCAGGAGCTCTTGCTCATTAAGAAGATACTGAACCTTCTTACACCAGATGTCATAGTTTGTGCCAGTTAGTTTGTCACCCCTAACTAGGTCTGTTACTACATTCTTAGAAGCCATTGTCTACATTCAAAAATGCAAGATTTTTCATTATTATTTATTGCACACATCTTCTCTATTTATTCAAAATTCAATCAATAAATATTATCTTTTTCTACGTATCAGAATCGAAAATTCACTATGCTCATAATCATCTCCCAAAAACGTAGAATGAGAGTATATTTATTTATTAATTTTTGAACAAATTTAAAAATTAGGGGTATCGGTACCACGCCTAATTAACCATATGATTATTTAAATTAACAGATAATATGAAAACATCATTTATATTGCGCCATACAACAAAAATGCGCATGAATTCCATATGAATTCAAAAATTGATAACTTTGGCTTATGTTTTAAGAATCGCTCACATATAATGCTTGACGCGAAAACACATCCCCTTACAAGTATCCCTAAAAAAAAAAAAAAAAATTACATCTCAATTGTAAGTACCTATACAAATCATCTATTGACATAAATGTAAATGAGATTATATTTGGGGATGCCGCACTTCGCATTTTGTGAAAATTTCTTAAGACATACAACACATATAATACATAAGCCATACAAGAGTTATCAATTTTATTCTATCCATTAAATCTAATCTAACATGCTAACACATTACACATAATGGTCCTTTAATTAATGGATAGATAGGCCACACTCAACTCACGTAGGAGCTTGCCAAAGTCTTACAAACCATGGCGGATAGGTAGCATTGAACACAAACTAATTGTGTAATGCAAATAATAATTAATTAACCATTTTAATTAATATTAGGGTCAAAAATCCATGTACAAGTAATGATCCAAGTCACAAAGAACTTTAAACAGTGTACTCCATCCCTAAAAACAGATAAGTAGTATTCTGGAATTTTTCTTTTAATTTTAAAACATAAAAAAAATAATGTTATTTATATATGAGTTGATTAAAAAATTAAAATAAAATTCCAGAAAGTACTAAAGAGAGTACATAGGTCCAGAATGTCCGTAATAATCCCTGAAGTTTACACAAAAAAATTGGAATCAAAACTCAATCAAACGAATCCGTACTCTCGCGATGAAGTTGCTCCAAATAGTAATTTAATTTCCAAAAATAAAGTTTAATTTTTTGATTGTCAAAAAAATATGAAAAAATAACAAAAAAATTGGAAATTAAAAACTAAACAATTTAAAAAACAATGGGAGCAAAACGACATTGAGAAGTGCGCTCACTTGCCCACACTCTCTTGGGCCCGAGAGTGGGCTTCGCGCGAGCTGCCCACCCATGTCTTCTTCTTTCTCACCAATACGTGAGTTTTGAACGAGAAAAAACTTGCAACAAACTTGCAACAAGGGATACTTTCGGTGCTTATATCTCCCTCCACAGAGGTCCAAAAAATTCATGTGACCTACCATTTTAAAGCTTATGTAACAAGGATCATTCCTATACCAGCCAAGTTAACCCATGCGAAGTCTAAACTTATCAAAAAATTGCTCAAAGTTTCGGATTTTAACAAAAAACATGACTTGGGTTTGATTTTTCTCCTCAACCACAACTCCATTGAACCTCAAAATTTTCAGGAATGTTCCTTACATCATGGGAACCAAAACCCTATAAAAAATTTTGAATGAAAACCATCTTTTCAAAAAAATGAAATTTAAAGGTCCATTAATGATGTTTTTAGAGAGATAAAATTTAATCCCATGGCATAAGGGAGAATCAAGCCAAACTAGGGCTCTGATACCAATGTAAACACGTATTAAACATGTAATATACAAATCAAAACACATATAAAATGTAAATTTCGAGATCGAAATGTATCCTTGTTGCGGAAGAATTTGGATCCTATATGCTGGCTTGTTACTAGCCTCTGTCACAGCCTTCAAAACCCTCCTGTAGTCCTTGCTTGTGAGATTTTGGGATGGCTACTAGAGTTGCCCACAAATTCCACGGCCCAAAACCCAAGAGCTAGGAATAGCTCTAATGGAGAAAACTTTAGAGAGAGAAAACTCACACACACAGAACCCACTTCTGATATGTAACTTTCGTATCTAATTTATCTCTAGGGAAGAGTAGAGTTATATACACTTGATATAACTAATCCCATTTGATAAGGGATGAGGGAACATCTCATAATTTGAAAT
The DNA here is from genome assembly GCA_017140935.1 of Hamamelis virginiana. Classification (NCBI taxonomy): domain Eukaryota; kingdom Viridiplantae; phylum Streptophyta; class Magnoliopsida; order Saxifragales; family Hamamelidaceae; genus Hamamelis; species Hamamelis virginiana. The sequence continues at coordinate 2,479,423 of JAESVK010000912.1, read as the reverse complement.
TAAACTAGGAGTTTAATTCAAACTAGGAATACTTATCAGCTGATCCTATCCCCTTTGTGGGCGGATCCAAATACGGGTTGGAGCGATTTGACCCGTTATTTATTAACATAATTAAGTTAAGAGGTCCTAACTTTTGCCATAATCACTTCTAGTATAGAAAATTTCATGTACATGATTTCAACATAACTCTAGTGAGATATGTATAGAAACAATTTTCTAAAAATGATTTTAGAAAAAGCTAAAACAAACATGTCTTAACTCTCTCTGCCATAATTGCTTCTCGTAAAGAAATATTTCTCTAAAAGTGATTGAGGCAAAGATAATTCAAACTAGACCTAAAAATCGCTAGATGAGAATGCATGGCTTTGAATTTGCATATGCGGGCCGGGGTGAGTTGTTTGTTGCCCAAATCTAAACTTTTCAACCAATTAAAGGTCAAATTCAAACACTGATTTGATACATGGTATACAAAATCCAATGTTGGTGAGATAGATATTTGAGAAACACGCTGTCGAATTAGATATTCCACTAGCTTACACACATCATGCATGCTAAAAATCATATTAATCTGATGACCAATTTTTTGAATTCGACTGATTTTTAAAAAATGGCCATATATAAATATGATCAACGTGATTTTTAGCATGCCTGATGTGTGTAAGCGGAATATCTTATTTATAAGTTTATTTTTTAAAATATCCATCCAATATTGAGTTTTATATATATCAAATCATGAGTAAAAATTGTGTGGTCAAAACGTGAGCCTAAGATAAAGGCTAACCCAAAGTATTAAGCTTAGCCATTGAATCAAGACCAAACTTTTGACTCGTGAAACACGAAGTGCAGTTTAAAAAGCTACTTAAACATGGTAATCGAAAGCATTATCACTTGATTGAGCTATATATCTACCACCCACTTATCAATGACAATATATCACACCTCACTTGATCTAGATTTCTACTTCAATGACATGGGCACTTGACAAGACCATTAGTTTGGGAATGGGCTTTTCAAATCACTGCAATTTGCTCTTTTTTTTCCTTTTTTGTCTTTTTATCGTTTTTCTCTACTTTTGTAATTTTCTTATACCGACTAGTGCTAACCTAGTTGGCGGGGGGCTTGCTTGGGGTTGATAATCTCAGATTCGAGATCTTCGGATATATAATTTGATTTGTATTGTATTAACTGGTGGGATAGCAATCTTTTTTTCAAACCTAGGAGAAAAAATGGGTCAATCATTAACCATGTGAACATATAGCATACTCAAATCCTCAGCAACGACGGAATTTTTATTTAAAAAATAGTTTTCATACTATCATCATTCTATCATGGAACTTAGCATACCAAATAACAGAAAAGTCATGGAACCAAGCAGAGTTGTCATAAAAATGACGAAAGTTTCATTTAAAAAATAGTTTTCATACCATCATTGTATCATTCTATCATGGAACTTAGCCAGACCCAAAAAGAGAAAAAATACACACACAAAAAAAAAAAAAAAAAAAGAATTTGATTGATAAATCGATCAATGAATTTAATGGATGCTTAATTAGAGCATTACATCATAAACCTATAAATAGGCATTATGATGATGGGATAAACATTATGCGTACAAATGACTCCTATCATATTATCTTATGATCATCTCATTATCTCTTTATATTATCAGATTATCTCTACATTATTATCTCTTTAAATTGACATCATCCTTATTAGGCCCCATTTGAATTAGTACGTTTTTTCTAAAATCACTTTGGGAGAACTATCTCTTCACATATCTCTTTAAAGTTACATCCAAATTAATCATCTCTTCACATATCAAAATCATCCTATTAGAAGTAATTATGATATAACTCAAGGCCCAACTTTGGCCAATTCACCATCCTATCATCCTTCGAGTTGTCTAGAAGTGATTATCATCCTATTTCTTTAGATCTATCAAATCATATTTTGAGTTCCAAAAAATAATTTAGGGTACATAAAACTAATCCAAGGAGGCCTTTATTGCATTCAAGCATTCAAGTGCTCCACTTTTGCACCAACATGCAATCACATCCCTTTTTTTTTTTTTTTTTTTCAATGGGATTTAAAGAAAATGAATGCTTATGCTTCATGTGTGATTGGTTTATATATTGGGGTTTAGATTCAAATCGATCTACAAAGCTAGCTTTATCCAAAGTTGATCCAGAAAAGGACTTGGTAAGGCTTTGAAATTAAGAGAGAGTGAAAAACTCCAACTTATAAAAGAATCGATTGGGAGGGTACGTACTTATGGATAGGGGCCATTTTCTTTTTTATAAGTTAAAAGATAATTTCATTGATTAAAGTGTTAATACAACATGAAATAGAACCCATAGATGATGACTCAAGATCCCATTCTCACTAATAAAACAACTCACAATCTCCCACCTATATAAATCGTAGGATTACGAAAACTGTGACTCAAAACATATTTAAGAAAACAAAACAAAAACAAAAATTCTTCCCTCATGAACCTCATCAACATCAGCAAAATTCATATAAGAAAGCAATTTCAATGCCTAAATTGTACCCAAACAAAAATTTCAATACCTAAATATCAGTAGACATGGAAGATAGCAGCTTTAAAAAAAAAACAAAAAAAGTCCTTGAACTCTGACTCAGACCTCATGCTAATATCAAAAACTATTAGAAGCTAGAGACCTTCCCAATAGTACCAATCCATATACCCGACTTGCAACATTAACCAAAACAACTAAACGCATCCAGAGAGAAAAAGAAAAAAAAAAAAAAGGAACGATGAAATCTAGGCTCAACAGCATAACCAGATGAGAATTTCCACCAAAATCATACCTCATTACTCTTCTATACTAAACCCCACTTGCCAATGTACCAGAATACCTTTCAATACAAACAACCCAGCATCACCATACCCAACCTCGATCAACAAGTAAATTGAGAGAGAAAGCTAGGCTGATGAGATCGAGGACAAACACCAAAAACCCAACAAAGAGACCCCATGCATCATAAACTTAAAAATGTCTTCTTAGTACTGAATTAGTAAAATAGCAGCTTTCCTGTTTGTGCATCGATAAACGCATACAGCAAGAAAATGCTTTGATTCAGTTGTTTTTCCAATATCATCCATATATCCCTAATTGATGATCATAAAAAGGATAAAAATAAAATGCGGCCGAGATGAGATTTACCAATCTAACTTAATTGGATGGGCAGGGGAAGAACAACTCCACATGCAATAAATATATAGGAATTAAACTGCAACTTTAATTTAGACATGCATTAATACAATTGGAGTGTATAATGATAGTTTCATGGTAACTGATTTAATTCCTTGCTATTTATGTTATCATAAAATTAATGAGAAGCCCAAAGATGTACATCCAGATCAGGAGCTTATTTAGCTGAACCCTAAACAAAGTTCCGAGTAACAACAACAACAACAACAAAAATAATAATAATAAGTTTTCAAACTCCATTTATTTAATTTCTTCCTATCTGAAAATAAATGATAACTCTTTGCATGATTTATTTGTTTCTCAAGTGTCGCAAAACTACAGGTGATCCAACAAAGCTAGATCCATGGTGGCCGATATCAAAGCAGATTTCTATTTGTATAAATGATGTCAATGGAGATAAAATAGGACAACGTACTCGATTTTTACATAAAACCCTAATTAGCCTACGTGCCAAAAACTTATATATCAGCTCAGATATTAAAACCCAGAAAATATTCCCTTAGCTATCTCTATAGCATGAAACAAGACCACCACAGTGGATATAGGCACACTCAAAGCTATAAGTGCGGCAATTCCTATAGCCAAACTGGGCCTTATATTCATCAAATAAGATTGCAAAAGTCCCACTGCTTCATAAATATCGGAATCATAATGAGCGTAATATTGCTTCTCCCATTCCATCCAATCAGAAGGCGGCACATGCTTTGTTTCTAACAATTTCATTTTATGAATACGCATCCGAAGAAGAATCATGCTCTCATCCACGGGCTTCCCACCATAATCTCGTCCATTATTGGTTCCTCTCGCAGTACTAACATTAACATTTCTACAAGCAGCTGGTAGTAGTGGTGATCTTCTCCGGCATCACGACTTAACGGAAAATGATCGGCAGGGAAGGAGAAGTAGAGGGGAAGAAAGAGAGGCTGCTGTTTCCATATATATATATATATATTGGTTAATTAAGATTATATATGAACTGTGGAGAGAAGCTGAAGTAGATGGTTACAAGCACTTATATAGAAGTGAAGTTATGAAATATATGGAGATATATGGGAGGGAAAGAGGATGCAAATTAAAGAGATCGAAGAGTTTACGTTTTGTATTTACTATAAGTTAAAAATAAAGCTTAGGCGTGAAGGGTTTGTGTGGGCAGAAACCGTGTGTGGAGAGTAACAGGTGGCGTGTATGGTATGAGTGTGTGTCACTTTGCGTGATGTGGTGTGTCACCAGACAAGCCTTAAAATGATTTAATAATGATAGACCCCACACTGCTTCAAGGTGCATTGAAGACACCCTCTAATCTAAATTAAAGCAGAAAGAGAACCCAAATAATAATACTACCAGGTGGTAGGAAAAGCGGATCGAGTGGACAAATTAAAACAGAAGTGTGCAAACCACGTGTCCAGTGTGAATGTGATCGAGGGTCTCAATCATTGCCCAAATGAGATGTATTCTTTTTTCAATTTAGAAAGTCATATCTCGAATTCAATCAGATTAAAATAAATCGATATTTATTTATTAAAATTAAGAATTTGAATAAAAAGGACAAAAATAATTGCGAAATAAACTTTTTCTTATCCTAGTTTAGGCTATTCTAGTCTCCAATCAGTGGACGTACGATGTTATTTAACTTAATTTACCCAACTTTGGATTCTGGCAAAATTGGTTTAATTTATGCATGATGGGCAACAAGTGATAGAGATTAGCAGGGATGTCAACGGGGCGGGTTTGGGACGGGTCACCCCTTTCCCAACTCCGTCCCATTTAAGAAAACCCCATCCCGTTCCCGTCCCAAACCCGTGACGGGTCAAGATTTGGAATCCCATTCCCGTCCCAATTGAAAGACCCCATCCCATTACCGTCCCGTCCCATTTACTATTTTCTTTATACTTTTCTTAATTTTCTCAATACCTAAATAAATTACAAAATACATCGATGAACATTAAAGATAATTGTTACTTCTAAGAGTAAAATAAATTAAACCCCTTAAGGGGCATGATTGAAATTTCATTTTATTAAGGAGAAAATTAATTGTATAATACCTATAAAATAAATATAATAAAAATACATAAACATATATAATCGGGGCGGGGCGGGTTATTAAGCCCTCATCCCAAACCCTATAGGGTTTTCAAAAAAAATCTCAAACCCGCCCCTAACCCTATTAGGATGACCCAAAACTCTTCCCAATAGGGGCGAGGCGGGGCGGGTACTCGGATAAACCCGCCCCGTTGACATCCCTAGAGATTAGAATAGGATTAGTCAATACAGGACATGTTAATGTCTAGAAATGCTTAATCAGCTTACGCATGTGCAGTTAGAGCAATTGGAAAAGAAATTGTTGGTTAGGTAGTGTCAGCACTCTCACGAGTGTGTGGTAAGGTTCGTGGTGCTGGCTACTAAACTTTCTTTAAACAAATAAAGTTATGCTTCTTCCAAAAGCCTGAACTTTTAGAGTTGTGGTAAGTGCTAGATCCTAACAAGTGATATCAGAGTAGATCATAGATTTGACTCTCCATTGCAAGACATGGACATTGTGCGCATTGGTGCTGGACTAATTGTTGGCCTGGTAGTGCTAGCACCAATTGCGAGCATGCAGTAGGCCCCGTTGCGTTGGTTACTGGATTTACTTTAAGAAAATAAAATATAGCAAAAAAGAAAAAGGGTATGAGATGACCTTTCGAATATTGGAGAATATTGTAGACCAGCTAGAAGCTATGGTTGGGAGATGCAAGGGTGAGGTAAATTGGCAAGGGGGTGATATATGTTATGACTTTTCCACGCACTATGCATGCTTTTACATCCAACAGTAATCAAGTTGTTTAATTTAAATTAAGATTTGTAATTTAATTTACAAGTGGACATAGCATCCCTACCATATTTAATAATGAGGAAGACTGTTCGTGTGGGATGACTGAGGTCACTTATGGTGCACCTCTAAGAGACTATTTTACACAAGAAACACACTTATATTAAACTTTGATAAATTCTGTGAAACTCACAGATGATACAATACTCTTTATCTCTAACTCTCTTCTTCACTCCACACTTTGCCACACACCACACACTTACACTACATTACAGACATCTATTTATGGATGAAATGTAAGAGAGAAGCAGCTAACAAACCACCAACAAGCTACCTGCAGTAGCCACTTTACAAGCCACCCTATCAAAAAGGTAGCTCCACTGAAAATCTTTAGCTCCTGATTTTAGCTGCAAAGATGCAGCCTTCTTTGACTTTGTACAATATTGGCTCAGCTTTCAAGTTTATAATTCAACAGGATCGAGTTGGCATGGTGAGGAAGGTGAGAATTAGGTTTTCGTGACAGGAGAGGACTGATGAGTATCAAGGATTGGAGCAGTAGTCTGAGTAGCTAAACGAGGAGAACTTGAGGTATTAATAGAGGACACTTGATTATATTTCTAGTTCTGGATTCAATAATTACCAATTTCGATCTTTACTATGATGATCAATGATTGAAATTCACTACTTTGAGATTACGCCACCGATCAGGGACAGGATGCATAGCTAAGGAAATTAAAAGAAAATTGCCAACCCAAAAAGAAATAGTGTGACCATTGCCTACAACCCAAATCAAATTATCTTGAAGTAAAGGTAAAGAGTCGTGTAAATTCTTCTATATCTTAGAAGTGCGCTCTAGCATTACAAGAGGCATTCTAGCTAGGTGGTGTAATGCTATTCCACCCACCTATTTCACTCACATTTTTCCAACCACCTTGGCATTTAATGTATGGTTCACATAAATAGAAGTAAAATTCAATGTTATCAAACCCGGACCAAACCGGCCGGTCAACCGATTGAACCGGGAACTGGTCTCCTCTCCGGTTGATTTAACCCCCAAAAATTCATTTAAGTCAAAAACCGATCAACCCGTTTTTTTTTTTTTTTTTTTTAAGGTGTTAAAATGACTAAAATAGCCTCAATTTTTCTAAAATCTGTTAAAGCCAAGAAGGCTAAAAAGGCAAATTAGTCTAAAAAAAATCCCAAATAGCAAAAAGAAACCCAAGAACCTAATTTAATGATAAAATATTCTTATCTTGCATTTTAAAAAATATATATAATAAAGATTGATCAATAGTAATTTTCAATTTTCAATTTTGATGACTGCACATAAATTCAAATATATGAATTGATTGTACAAACATTTAAAAAAAATTATATTTTGAATCATTTACATCTTTTATTCTAATAAATAAATAAATAAATAATATATCTATGACGTCACGGTTCAACCCGGTTGACCCTTAACCCGGTAAATTTTCCAGTTCGATGAACGGTACGGGTTTTAAAACAATGGTAAAATTTTTATTGTTAATTTGAAGATCATAAACGTGATTGGTCCACGTGAGGTGGGTCATGGGTGGAAAAAGGTGGGTGAAATATATAGGTGGGTGAAGTAGCATTTTTCTTCCCAATATTAGAAAAAGGAAAATACTTACTTTAATTTAAGAACATTTCCTGAAAATTGTTAAGTACATAATAAGTTCAGCTATAAATAGCATGAATCCATGCCAGAGAGTAAATCTATAAGTCATTTGCACAATAAGAAAAGAATGGAAAATAGAAATTGTCATTGTTTAAAAGATCTTTCAATGGTTCCAAATAGTTTTCTACAGTCATACAGGCTTGCCCCCATAAAAATGCCTCTTTTGCTATCAATTATAAGTCGTGTAAATGAAACAAAATATGAAAATCGGTAGAAAATTGAAACAAATTGCCAAACAACATTTACCGAAAGGATCTATCAATTGAGTGTCAAAGCCGTAGTCTCGCAAGATGTCTCAACTGTTCTTTTGATCTCTCAATTGTCTTACTGATTGATTGCACAAATCTTCTATACTCATACAAAGAGAAATCAACATTTGCGTCAACTCCAGAGCCTTATTTTGTTTCCCTTCAGGTGACTGTTCATTTTCAAAATTGAAAGATGATGGATTCTGTGGATACAGTGATAAGAACTATGGGAATAATCTATATGCTTTCTCCATTATCACTGAAGGAATTATCACACTTGGAGCTGTTATCTCCAATTGTTCATCGTTGAATAATCCCTTTGTCTTAAATTCTGCAAATATTTTAGAATGCCTCATCATCAAGTTCTCTATCTCAAGATTATTTACAGTTGTATGTACGATGGTAGAATACACAAAATCAATGGCGAGAACTAATGAAGTACTTGGCAATATTTCTAGAATACTTGGATTCACTGTCATTGTTGGTGTGAATGAGATATCTGGTAATGGAATATCAAGTTCTGGTGTTACTTGTTTAGGATCCTCTATCCTTGATACATGGGACTCTCGATCAGATATCACAGGAGTAATTTCTTGACTGACTATAGGATTAACATTATCAGACATCATTATTGGGGTTTCAAGCACAGTGATTGGAATTTACATAACTTTCACAACAACATCAGATATTGGTTTCTTTATTTCTTCACTTGAAGATCATTTTATTTTCTTGCTCACCTGAGAAGTCTTCTTACTACTTCCTTTCCTTTTGAGCACAACAACTGGGGTTTGAGTAACAGTATTGACAGGATCTATTGTCAATTTTTCTGATTCTTCAATCACAATCCCTTTCATCTTCTTTCTTGTTGGCAGCACACCTTCCAAGCTTTCTTTCTTCTCTTGCGAAGTAGCATTTTTGTGTATGGAAATGGGTGTTGCTTGTTCTGAAATAGATTTTTGAACATTTTGGTCTTCAGTCTCTGCATATCAAATGATTAATGATTAAATGTTCCAATAAATGAAAATAATAGAAATCAAGGATTAAGAAGTTACCTTGTTCTAGGACAATTTCTTGTGCTGCTGAAGGATCTAGTTCATATATTTTCTCGCTTGGATTCAAATCTGAAATAGAACCAAACCAAGTTGTTTATTCTGTATTCTCCACACCTTGCAGCAAAGAATGTTGTTCAATTTCTTCAGAAGGTTGTTGGCTTGCACTTTCATTGAGATTTATGGGTAGAGATAACCTTGGAGAAATTGTTTTGAAGTATTTCAAATCCATACCTCTCTTCTGCATTTCAATCCATCACTGTTTATATTAGCCTTCACTCAAACCTTCTTTCTTTCGGCCAGGGATAAAACTTTTAGGTCCAATGTGTACAAAATCGAAATATTCAGCTGCTTCTTTTACAAATTGGACAGTCTTTAATCGAAATGGAACAGTCTAAATGAGACCAAGCTGTCTTGCCACTCTATCCGGCCTATATCTAAACATCACTGGTTTTCTGGCCCAAAATGTTTGACGAGGTATTTTATACTTTGGAACTCCGAACAGATACCCTGCTGCTAATGTTCATATGATTCCCAGATACTGTTCATCGATCCTACCATGTGTTTGACCATATAATTTTGCAGACGTTTGAGCAAAGGAAGGCCACCAATTTTCATACTTATTATACACAACTCTCCACTTTATCTCAGATGAATCATTCAACACCTGCAAACATGCTTGAACTGATTTTTCTACAGGCTTTACATCATGAAATACTTGGACACTTCCTTAACGAGCAAGATCCACTACAGGAATATTTCCAATAAGACTCAGCGAATGGAACCGCCACCACGTAAATATTTGTGCAAGCCAAAATGGGCCGTAAACTGCATTATCCTTCCTACTTACCACCCCTGTTGCAATTTTGGAATATTGTTGAAAACCTAAATACAGTTAAGCAGTTCCCAAAGAAGCCCAACAAATTGATTTTCCGCATTTCATCCTACAAATTATGGGCCACATATCCTTTACCGCTGGCCTCTTTGCTCTTGATGGAATGGTGACGATATGCTCAGATACATCCACACCATTACTAATCTGTACAACTCTGAAGTATATTACTGGTATGTTGTGATGACATTGGAACAGGTATGTGTGGACACCCCATTTTTACCAATTATTTCTATCATATGTCCATGCAAATGATTAACTAGAATAGCTGATCATTTGGTGAGGAATTGGCCTTGTAAAGACCAAATTGCCCAGATTGCCCTTTTCTGAGGGAAATGACAGTTCATTATTTCATGTGTACATTTGGATTGGAATCAACCCATTTGTATTGCATTTGACTTTTGAGGTGTTTTAGAACATCCTTGTAAATTTTCATGGCATTCTGATGAGAGCTCGATAGGTAATTAAGGTTTTTGCGACTTGAAGGGCATTTTCGTCCTTTTTCTCGTATAATTTCCGAATGACCTCCGAATTCGAAACGGATTGTTTCATGAGGTTTATACGGATGTGGGGAGTGTATTTGATGTGTCAATTGAGCCTTTGAATGGTTGAGATGGATTCGCCTAAAATCGATCCCACGGGTAAGGATGAGCTGAATTAGGGTTTCGATCAAATTGACCGTGAATTGGTCGTTTTCACCAAAACAAAAGATTTTCAAAACATGTTGTTAAGTACCAATTTCATGTTGAAACCATGTTTTTAGAAATGGTGCATGCCTAGTTGATTAATTTTATAAAACAAGGAATGGTCATATGACCAATTTTGGCACAACCGGGTCAATTGGCTAGCTTTTTGCTAAAACCCTTGACCATGGTCAATTTTAACCCAAAAACATTCTAAAAATGTGGAGGATCAAAATACGGTCGTTTTGAGCCCTGAACCATCGGATTTGGATCAAATTTGACCAAAATATGGCCAAAATTCGAAAACCCTAAAATTTGGGGAAGCAAATTGAGAAAGTCAGCATGGTGACCGTCCTAGCTAGGACGGCCAACCGTCCAGCTAGGACGGCCAACCGTCCATGCCTAGGACGGCCATCAGCTTGCTCGAGCCAATTTTGCCATTTTGGAATTTTTCACCTATTTTGGGCCGATTTGATTTGATTTTTTTGCATAAATTCGAAGGGTTTCAGCTTGCAAACCCTAGGAGGATTGGTTCTAAGCCCTAGGATCGTTTTTTAGAGGAATTAATCCTAGCCATTCAATGTTTTAAACCCTAACTCTATATATGCTTCATTATAGAGTTAGAGGGAGGGGGTTCAAAAGAGAGAGAGATTTCTAGGGTTTTGGAGAGGAGGCTACAGATTTTTTAGCTCTTCATCTCTACACCATTGAAGGGGCAAGGATCGAAGGCTAAGAGCTTGGAGGAGGCTAGCCAAGAAGGGGATCGAAGGGTAAACACTCAACCATGGTCTTGTTCTTTGATGGATTTTCATTTTACTTTGTAGGAGTTTTCTCTATGCATGTTTGAATAGGTTTATCTTTTTCTCTTATTTATGTTAGTATGCATGATTAGGGTTAGCCTTGTTTTGATTTTGTGTGAGTATGCATGATTAGGTTTAGCTTTGTTGTTATTTCATGTTAATATGCATGTTTAGGGTTCATTAGTTTTATTTATGATTTTATGTTAGGATGCATGCCTAGGGTTAAGTAGTTTTATTATTATTCTATGTGAGTATGCATGTTAGGGTTAGCTTTCTTGTTATTT
>JAESVK010000912.1:2417334-2467710 GCA_017140935.1 Hamamelis virginiana | reverse complement strand
GAAGTAGTTTTATCATTATTCTATGTGAGTATGCATGTTAGGGTTAGTTTTCTTGTTATTTTATGTACGTATGCATGATTAGAAGTAGTTTTATTATTATTTTATGTGAGTATGCATGTTAGGGTTAGTTTCTTGTGATTTTATGTGTGTAAGCATGCTAGGGTTAGTTTTTGTTATGATTTTATGTTTAGGATGAGTCCGTTGTTATTATTTCATGTATGCGAGCATGCCTAGGGTAAGTATTGATGTATTCATATTGTTATTTGAATCTCTAAATGTTTGATTGATGGTATTAATGATGATATGAATGTGTTAATATGTATTCTTGACATGTGATGAGTTGTGAGTCATTTTTTATGCTTTTTTATGATTATTTGAACACTTGATATTGATTTGATTGTTTGAACATAAAAATTGTGTACGAGGGAGCGTGCGAAGGTAAGATCCTCCTCTTGTGTTTAAAATAGTTGTTTAAAGCATATTCGTTGTTAGTTTTCTTATACATTTTGCATGGTAATTTAGTATAGCATGTTAGATTGTATGCTAGGGTGTTTATTTGTCATTTTTTATGGATTAACAATGTTTTTTAAGCCATTTGGAACATGTATTCAAATCTGTCCAGATTTGAATATATGCTTTGAAGTGGTTTAATTAACATTTTTAAGCCATATTTTTGCATGATTTTTATAGTTTTTTTTTAGTATATTCATGTAGAAAGCATGATAGGTCATCTTCACATTTTTTATTCTTTGTTTTCATGATTTTTAGAGTGGTTAAAGGTTCATATTCAAATCTGTCCGGATTTGTTTATGCCCTTAAATCACTTTTAAAAATTATTTTAGGGCTAAATCTAACTTAGAAATATGTTTAGGATCACATAGTTTGATTAGTATGCATTTAGGAACATTTTCATGCATGATTAGAATTGATTTTGTGAATGTTTGATTAATTTAGTTAAATTACAGCATGCATTTGCATTAGTATGTTAGGGTTTTTAGATTAACTTTAGGGCTAGTTAGAGACCCTAGGCTAGGAAGGTCACTTGACCTTCCCTAGGAATTTCCTTTGTTGTAAAAATCATGATTTGAATTGTGTATTTTATTTGATTTAAGAGTCGATCTTCGAGAGATTTCCTAAAAGATTTTTGATGCAATATTTATATAATGAATATGATTTTTTATGAAAGATTTGATTATTAAATGATTTTCAAAAAGATTTGAAATGTTTTAAAGATTTTTATTTTGGAATGAAATTCCTCTCAATATGATTTGTTTTCTTGAAATATCTTTGAAAAAGATTTTCAATTGGAATTTAATTCTAAAGATAAGAATTATTTGGAATATTTGGATTTTATGAATGTCTTTTAATTTGAAATGATTTCAAATAAATGATTTTGAAAGAATAAAAACTCTCGAAGTTAGAGTCTTGAATTAGGTTGAAATACCTTCGATGATGTGATCGATTACAATAGGAGAGTCCTAGGGTAGTCGAACTACGTGGACTTTGATACTTGCTAGGTGATACTAGTAAGTTACGTAGGCGCTAATAGGGCTCAAGTCCGCCCTAGGATGCCCGTAGGGTGTCCTAGGTTCTTAGGGTTTGTTTGTATATTTTTTTATTTATGTATTTATTAATATAACTAATATAGATAATGCATTTATATCACTACTTTATTGGTTGATTTAGATTATTTAGGATTGTTTGTAATAAGAAATTTAAATAGCCCAAATAAATTAGAAGTCCTTTAATTAGGGCGAGGTGGGTGCCTACAAGTGAAAGCTTGCAACCTTCCCACGTCGTAACCTAGCCCCCGGATCCAACTCTGGTTCAAAGACTGTTTTTTCATTGAAAATGGAGTTTGTTTTGTTTTGATTTTAAAAAATAAAACATTTTCATGGTTTCCTTATTCCTTAAAAATAAGGTGGCGACTCATTTGTTTGATTTCTAAACCCCCCTAATCACATCGCCCGATGATGATGTGGACACACCATAAAGCCCCGCCACGAGGCTGGTCCACAGTATGTTTATCCTGGATTGTTGGATATCTTTGATTCAAATCCAGATACACACTCTCAAGATCAGAGAAAACCTTCTTTTCCTCTTTTGATAGTTCTGCCCAATATGCTGAGTTATACCCAAATTCCAAACGTCCGATATTTTTAGCATCTTCTAGAGTAAAGGCAAATTCTCCATGAATACCCATAAAAGTGTTGGTTTCTGGGTTGAACAATTGCCCTAATGCACTCAACAAATTTTCATCCAGATTAATGTTGTACGTGCTTACCAAGATTGCATCATATAACCCCCATTCCTGGAAATCTTTTACTGCTATTGGGTTTTTAAACATTTCTTCTACCCACACCTTTCAAGTGTGGGTATAGGGTTTGTGTTCACCTTCCAGTTCATCTTTGGGATTTTATTTGGTCGAAATATGGGAATATCATCTTGTTCAGCCACAAAATACTCTTTGCACTTTTCTCCATGACCTTCAGTCATATGCTTCCCATCCACGATTATAGGTTTCAAAATGTGCCCTGGACCATTTCTTCTCTCACAAACCAGAGTTTCGCTCATTTCTTCTCGTTCCCCTGCATATCTGTTAACTAATCTGATTTTCTGCATCATTTTCTTCTTTGAGGGTTTGAAAGAAGAAGATGATTCCATGGTTTGTTCTTAGATCTTCTTACAAATGAGTTTCAATCAGAGTATTTGATAAAAAAAAAAAAAAAACCAAAGTTCGATTCCTTCTTTTTCCCCCTTCTTTCTCAAACTATGTTTATATTTCATTACTTTACAAAACGAAAACGGTGACGTTTTCATTTTCATAAATTTTCTTCCCTGGTTCTTACGTCCTATACACAACATCGTTTTCTCCTCCCCGCATATCTTTTTCTTTTCTTTTCGAAATTTCCACCGCTTAATACGATGCCGTTTTGTCTCCTCCACAAATCTTTTTCTCAATGCTAATACTTAAACTATACACTGTCGTTTCAACCTTTCCGCAATCTTTTCTTTCCGCAACACTTCCATATCCTTAACGATGTCGTTTTACTAACTCCGCATCACATATCCTTCTCTTTTATACTTATTTCCCAAGTCCCCTTCTTTATTTCCTCCTTTATGGCAAATGATTGATCATGTTATTTTGTGCCAACCTAGTTGGGATAATTCATACTCTGAATAATGCCTATTTTCTTTCATTTTCCATTTTCATTTTCCATATTCACATCTCCATCTATTTATATTCATCCATTGTTATAATGTCCATATTTCCATACCCCTATTCATTTTATCTCATATTTCTTTCTTTATATATATATATATTATACATATATCTCTTTCTGCAATACTCACATTTCTTATCGTCAAAAACAAAAAAACTTCTTTCATTCATATTATCTTTCTTTGTTAAATACATTTTCTATCCCCTTATATACATCTCTTCTTCTTTACCCTTACAATTCATACCCCAATATTCGGAAGAAGATTTTCAATCTGTTCAAGTTTCTTCTCAACCGCTTCAATGTCTTTATATGTATTGTCGCCTCCTCCCACAAATCTGTCAATGATTCTTTTCCATTACACCCATTTGGAATTTTCATTCCTTCTTGAGCTTTGTCTAATATGTCATATTCCTCCAAAATCTCTTTTGCCATCTCCATTATCTTCTGTGACAGAGTCTGCACTTCCGTCGTCCCCTGTAACCATTCCCTGAATTGTTGTCGTTTGTCTTAATTCATAATAATCCCTTTTTCGCATCAGTTCACCCTCATACACCCTTACTTCCTTTTCTGCTATCCTATACTCCTCCATTATTTCAAATACTCGATTTAAGCTGATAAACCCAATACCATCTTCCCAAAATTCTTCTATTTCAATCATTTTCGCTGTAAACTTTTCATCTGGCCATTCCAAGAAATTAAAATATTCCAGAACTGTTCACACCACTACTGTTACCATCTCCAAAATGTCAGCTTGTGCTTTCCCCCCATCAATATTTGTATTCATCTCATTTTCCCATCTTCTCCAATTTATCCTTCTCAGAGAGTTCATATACTGCATCATTAGTGGATATTGGATATACGCAGCTTTTAATCGATCATCTGGACATAAAATAGGATACCTCACATTCCCTCTATTCCATTCTGATGTTATTGCCCTCCAAATAGTTTTCATTCCCTTCTTCACTGACTGATAAAAGTCTATCATTCCGGGAGTAACTTCTAGTGCTCCCTTCTCCTCTTCATCTGTTCTCATTCAATATTATTGATTATTAGTATTAAAAAAAAAAAAAAGCAACATTTTCAAAAAAAAAAAAAAAAACAAAAAAAAAAAAAAAAAAGGGAAAGAGAGATTCAGTACACTTTACTCAAATATGTTTGTATTCTTGTTGCTATGAAATAGTTACAATACATATTCAGTACATTTTCCTTGCCCTTTGTACACTTCTCAAACTACACATACAATGATATAACCCTACCCATATTCCTATACCTACTTCTCCACACATTTTTTTTTATACACCCTCCCATATTTACCTTTATCCCCCTGGATGGTGTTAAATTCTTTGAAGATACTTTACTGTTCCTGAAATCTCATCTCATCCAAGGGGACATACGAGAACAAATGAAACCACATCAACTAATGGGATTTCATTGTTCATATGAGGCATAGAAGGATGAAACCACAACCAGTTGTTGGGTTCCATCCATCTATGTCAGGTTTGATATGTTGGTCCCTTCCAACACCAACCATATCCCACACTCTCATCAAGTTTGAAATGTTGGTTCCTTAGTTAACCATTGATAAACATCCATTTATACTTTGCGGGAAGTCTTGTGCACTTTCTTCCCTCATCGCTCTCAACTCTCTTTTTCTATCTCTCTTCTCTTTCTCTTTGGTTTTCGCCGTTATCAGCGTGTTCCTTTCTTCGCTGTTCCGACCTCCCCTTTCTCCCCTCCACATACCGTCGAGCTGGAGAACTGCTTCTGTTCTTCTTCGCTCCGGCTCTTTTTTCTCCTTCGGCATAATCCCTTTGCCTTTATCCGCCATAATTTCCTCTGCTTCTCTTTTCTTTTATTCTTTCCCATTTTTGCTTACCCTAATTTTTTTTTTATAAGCTCCTCACGAAGTTCCTCCTACAATGAAACACCATTCTCCCACCAATCATACACGTCGTTTCCGACGACTGCCCAATGTCCTTTCACCTGCCATTTTTCTTTTTCCCATATCCCCTCATTATTTCTTTTCGCCGACCTTTTCAATTCCTATTATTTACTTTATTTTCTTTTCTTTTTGTTGATTTTTCCGGTTCTTTTCTTTCTCCACTTATTCTTCTCTTTCTTCCTTACATTTTTTTATATAGCGTGTTGATAATAATTTGGATTCCGCATTAAAGGTCTTTGACTTTACCATAATCCATCTTATTTGCTCTGAGTTTGGCTTCTTTTCTTTTTCTTACACCTTATTACTATTCATATTTTCTTCAAATTCTTGTATCAAATTTAAAGACACTACATTCTGATACAAAATTTTGAATAGTAGTTTCCTCATTTATAATTCCAGATGAACTTATTTGCCTTTCTTATTTTGCTTTTCCGGTTCTTTTAACCGTTCTTTTTTCTGGAATTATATTATATATCTATATTCTTATTTACATATATATACTGCCTATATATCTATATTATATCATCTATTTTCGATTGGCTCTTCAACAGCCATGTAGATTTGATATTCTCCCAGTTCCTATTTTTCATTTCGCAGCAGTCCTTTGTCATTTTTTGTCTTGGCGGGTCTCCTGCGAGGGGACTTTATTGTTAGATGGTCAAAGTGGTCAAAAAGAATTGAGAGGATACATATTTTTAGTCATCAGAATTAATGCAGTTAATACAGATGCAGGGAGAATAAAGTTATATAGTGTGGAATTGATAAATGGCATTATTGCAATAAATTGTATTTTTTTTGGATATTTTTGTAATCTCATATTTTATTGTTAGTTACATGTTATGTCCTTGTCACAGATCTAATGATTATAAGTGAAATTCTGTTATAGAATTTCACTATAAAAAGGAGTGAAATATATGTAATAAGGATCGGTCTTTTATTACTCCAAGAGAATTTTTCTTGTTTTTATTAGTTCTAGAGAGAGAAAGTGATAATATTCTAAAAGTGTGTAAGAAAGTCCAGTATTACTTTCTCGATTTCTGTAAGTATGAATATTTTATTGTTATCAATAAAGTTTATTTATTCTTTACAAATTTAGAAGTCGACTCTGTCTAAAGCATCAACCAGTGATTGATATATATTTTATATATATATATTGATCTTTGGAAAAACGGTTCTCAAACTCGATCTTATACTTGCTTATATATATATATATAAAATCCTATCTTTCTCGTAATGTCACCTCCTTTAGAACTGGAAATGGTTGTGACAAGACCATTACCGCTGCATGTTCCACGGGATCCGATTCCGATCTAGTCAGTGATCATATCGGAGGTGACAAGTACCCATGGTTATTTCAATAGGGATTGGGAGGTTATACGGTGACTTCTTAGGCATTGCTACCTGAAGAATGAAAACAAAAGTGTAAAAGCATGTGGTTGTGTGGGGGAGTTGCATGTAGAGAGTAACTAAAGTAACTAAACTAAAGGAAAATACAATGAAATATAAATGGTTGGATTCTTGGGTTTCATTCCATCCACAACTTAGGAAGATGAATTTCTCACAAGGATATCTCATCGGTAATTCATTGAAAAATGGTCTTTGATGGGGGAATTAGCAATGAAAACATAATAGTGTTAAATGGAAATAAACATTCTCTTGAACATTTCATCAAACACTTTGAGTGCATATAATTTCAAGCACTACATGTGCCAAGCATAGCTTGTCTACAAATAGTCAAGAAGATACAAAATCAAGATGATTCAAATATGAAAGCATTTATAACCATTCAAACACAAAACACAAAAAAAATAGGGTTGAATAATGAAAAACTCATTGGGGCATTTTAGCAAACACTTGGAGTACATATGGTTCAAGCACCATTTGTGCCAAGTCAAAGCTTGTCTACAAATGGTCAAGAGATACAAAAGCAAGTGGTTTCAAGAAATAAGAGTATTTGATATCATCCAACCAACATTCAAAGCACAAAAAATGGAGAAAATCATATTACCTTTGTTGTGGGGTGGAAATCCACCATGGAATCCAACCTTGATGATTAGAAGTCCATCAATGGAAGGGAAACAAACATAAAGCAAATGATTCTGGTATAAAATGAAATGAAATACAAAGTTTAACAATAAATAAGAAACTAAGAATGCTAAACTAAGAGATTACAAGTAGAAAACCAAAAGAAATGCAAAACCTAAGCTAAACTAAGCTAATCTAAGCTAAGAAATGAAGAACAACTAAAACCCTAACCTAAGACTAATGGAACTCCCTCGAAATGGCTGAAAAATGCCTTTAAATAGGCCCCTAAAAGTTGCCATAATGTGCCTTTGAAATACCCACATTGCCCCTCAACAAATGGGCATTTTACAAACTGAAAATACAGTTTTCGGGCCTTGGTACTGGTACCACGGGTTGTGGTACCGGTACCACTTCCCATATTCTTCAAAAATGCCTCAAAAGGCTTTGAAAATGCTTCCGACTTCAAATGCTTGTAACTTTCTCGTTTGGAGTCAGATTTGAATGATCTTTTTATGCTCGCAAAACTTGAGAAGTCTTCTTTTCAACCATGGTAGTCTCACAGTCTAATTCAATATGGAGAGAAATTGTTTTCATAAATACCCAGATTGGTTGTATTTTGCATTTCTTGACTTCATTTGCCCATATCTCCAAAACCATTTGGAATTTAGCTTTAAAATTTGATATGTGGCATCTAGACACACTTAAAAGTATGTCATATAAGTCCCATGACATTTGAAGACTTCCAAGGCTTGACTCCAAACTCTCATTTTGCATGCAAAAAGCATTCATTTTATTGCACTTTTCCTACAAGGCGTGGAAAAACAAGAAAACATAAAAGCATCTATTTACTTATAAAATTGGCTCAAGTATGCGTAAAATGGTGGTAATAATGCAATAGAAATATGCAAATGCATGATGCAATCACATAGCACCGATGTGTTTTGAAAAAACAAATGAATGGGCACCAGTATAAACAGGCAACTATAATAAAAACTCTTTCCCACAATATCAAAGCTAAGATGCCAAACATAAAGTCCCTGCTCTCAAGATTTTAAAATAAAAACCATCCGATTTTCAAGCATAAAAACTAAGATCAGTTTCTTTATATTGCCAATAAGAGACAAAAAGAACCTCGAGATTCCAAAAAACCAAATACCGCAAAACTCTAATTCATTTTCCTAATGAGCTCGATAATGTAATTCTCACGGTTTCCAGCATCACCTCCTTCAACATAGTGGTTCCTTTTCTTCTTGAGACCACCCAATGGTGCCTTGAGCTTAAATGGCCATAGGAAGTTACTTGCCTCCTTAAAATGAGGTCCAACCGTCATGATCTCATGGATAAGATCCTCCACGCAGATAATGTCGAACTTGCCCAAAGCCTGTGATCACACCATTTCATGTTAGAACCAAGATGTATCATGTAATGACTCCACTATAACACTAGCACAACATTCGAAAAAACAAACCTGTTCATTGATCGAATTGTCAGTCAAACCAATTCTCTGTTTGTTTAGCTTTCCATAACCCCTCTTGTAGATTAGTTCTCTCACACTCTTCAAATCGGGATATCTGAAGAAAACATGCAAATTTAATAAAATTGTGAATATATGAGGAGGAGGAGGAGGAGGAGGAGGGGGGCAAGAAACCTTTCGTACTAACTAAAACAACAAGAGTCAGATACATACCCATAAGTCACATAAAGCTCAACCCTATGCAACATATTCATTGTTGTTTTGTTTACTTTGAGGAAGACACCATTGAATATCTGTATCGAAAGATAAGAAAAAGGAACATGAAGACAATATAGGGGAAAAAGTAAAGAGCATGCTTAATTTATAAAATTTGCATCAAGCATGTGTTTATACACCCATGATTGGCAAGATGGCATGGAACAAATGTGTTATCATCGAAAATTGATCAATCCTCGATAGTAAAAGTACTCATGTTACATCAATAATCACAGTTTCGAATGAACCAAAAGCTCGCCACCACATCAACAGAAAGCTATAGCTTTAACACTGCTTGTTTGGGAATTGCAATTCAAAGAAAAATCCATTTAGTCATTCGACTACTATCAGTTGAGCTATTTAAATAACATTCATTCTTTCCATATTCCAAATGAGATGTAAAAGTATTTTTTTGGTTCTTAATTTTTTAATGGAGTTTGACATAAAAATCAAGGTTGTTTTAAGGGTAGAATACAGTCTACAAGCACCAAGGCTTTAACTAAGGGTATTGACCGTAGTACCACCAACTTGGCAGTACCAATACCATAACCGATGACTACATTGAACAATATGAATAAATAATTCATTGAAAAAAAATGATAAAAAGTTAAAAAAACATAAACCCGTGCTGTCACTGCCACTTCTGAAAGGAATAGACCTCACTTTGAAACCCATCCATTCCCTCAAAAAATGATGCCTTAACACCACAACTAAAACACAAAGACATACTTAAGAATTTAACAAGATAAAACAAGGTCATACATAAATCCTAATTTTTAACAGATATAGATGTAAAGATTTTAACTGTTAATTACCTGTCTCAAACGCAAGAGTTGCAAGATTTTTCTTGTCTTAGGGTCAATAGCATTGATACTGAAAATTCCATTTACAAAAAATGAGAACCTGTATGTTACATTAAAGGTTCAAATATCCAAGGAAATAACATAAGAGCATACCACGGATACGAATAATGAACAAAAGCTAAGCTTCTGGGTTAACGTAGAATCCACCTTTAAACTTTGCCTCGTGCTTCAATCGAATCAACTCTTACTCCTGAAGAGCAAAATATCAAAAGTTATATCTTAAATAAAACTTTAACCATCAAAAATAAAAATATAACAAAAAGAAGTATATACCTGCTCCTCATACTCTTTTGAATACAGCTTAGCTCTGTTGAAGATCAGCTTCCTGTTCTCAGCATTCTTCTTCTTCGCAGCTTCGAGCACTTGCTTCTTGGCCAAAGCCCATTCCTCACTCCTCTTCCTCTTCTTCAATACTGACTCTGGAACCACTGCCGCTGTCTTAACTTCCCCTTCACCCATCTCCATAAAACCTACATGGACCAAAAAACATTCAAAACTCCAGCAACTCTATCACATAAAATAGCAACTCTATCACATAAAATACAATGACTAGACAACCATCACATATCCCCAAAGGATTAATATATATATATATAAAGGCACCGTATGGTTCATGAGAACAAGTAGGGAATGAAATTAAAATCATGAATAATACACTCATCATTACTTGGGACGTGAGAAAACTAAAATCACCACTCTACAGAGCCTAGGGCAACATTTCTCAGAAATGAAAAGAATAAAGCATAAAATTTAAAATTTTATTTTCTGTTCTTTTCTTGCATTTTCTCATAAACCAACTATTACAATAGATACAGAAATTGTACCTCAGCACTATTCTTTCTTTTTTCAATTTTTTTTTTTAAACATGAATAAAAAAGATCTATTCATTAAGCTTAAACCTTAAATTGCTTAAAATGAACTAAACCTGCATAAATAAAGAAAATTAAACCCAAACTTTTTTTTTCTAATCTCCGGATTTTCTGTTTTTTGGGACCCTAAAATCAAAAGCCCGGAGGCCAATACAACAAAAACAGCCTACCCAAGTTTGGTAGCAGAGAAAACGTGTGACATAACCATTAAGTCTTATGTTATTTATCATTTGGGACCTCAACGAAAAAGAAGATCTATTCATGCAACTATTTGACATACTTACCTCAACGAAAAAGAAGATCTATATCAGTTGAACTTGACATACATGAAACATAAATCTCACTATCTACTTACCGAGTTCTGCGAAAGAGAATGGGACTTGGTACCAGTTGTAGGGTTAGGTTTAGGCAATAATCCCAGCTCAGTCTACTAAACAAATTGGGTTGAGCAGGGTATGCTATGGGGGCTGGTGGATATGGGCCTGAGAATGGCCCAACCCTAATAGTGGCCTCATTGGTGGGAACTTTCAATGCAGGTTAGGGTCAGCCTTTCTTTATCATACCGAAAATTTAATTTAGAGACCGTGCGATTTGGTCGCATCAATCTGAGCCGTTTGATGTATATAGGCGTGTGCCGCGTGTTTCCTTGAAAGCTGCTCCATGCTTGGGAGTAAAATCCACGCATTTTCCTCGCAAGATGCCCAATTTCTGAGAAACCAACACAAACAGAGGAAAAATGAAACTTCAACGAATTGGTGGAAAGTGGAGATACAGCTGCAAATTGAAGCGCCCAGGAGCGATGAAATTTCTGTCCAATGCTTGTAAAACAAAGAACTCGCGGATACTATAAATACATGCAGGAATTGGCGACTAACAATTTTAAGACAAGGTAGAGAGAGAGAGAGAGGGGAAAAGAATTAAAGATGAGTGTAGTATCAGTGTTTGATGTGCGAGAAAAGGTGATAGGAAGAGAAGGAGCCGGAGCTCCTTGTCCTTACTGTGGAGGGCCTGTGCTTGGCTTCCAATTTGATTCTCGCTTACTCTTTTGCTTTCTTCCAATCTCCCACAAAGTCAAGAAGAAGTTTTTCTGCACCATTTGTTCCAGACGCTTAATTCCCTCCCCTTAGATCATATTTTTTCTGTAATCTATAATTATAAAAACCATTTGTATGTTTGATTACTGCTTCAACGGAAAGTCATGAACTTCTTATATATGTGTCTGTTTGCCTCTTGTAATAGTTATATAGCTTTTATAGTATCTTCTATCTGAATAAAAGACTCCACATTATTATTATTATTATTATTATTATTATTATTTGTTATCATTTTTTTTTCTTTTTACTACAGCGTCAGAATATCAATTATAACAATCATATTTATAAAATATTAGCACGAGGTCTCGAAATGGAAACCAACTATCCCAAACTCTACTCCTCCCAACTGGGTTAACTCCAGTCGGTTGTCAAACTTTGAACTCTACAATAGTTGAATTATCGAATTGACTTAAAAATAACTTGTACTTATTATATAATGAACGCCGTGGATTTAAATCCTTTATAGGACAATGAAAAAATATTATGCACTCCATTCATTGTAGGGATTTGAATTATTTTTTTTCTTTCAAACTCGTTACACTGCCACATTTTTCTTATTTTAATAATAATTTATAATATTCATTATAAAATGGATGATGAGAGTTCTTCACCCACCCTATTTGTAGTAGGTTTTTGAACCAAGCTGTACATTTAAAAAAAAAAAAGATTAAGTTGGAATTGATTAAAACTGTGAAATAGTCCTTAAAAAACGATTAAATGTATTGCCTCTAATATTATAATCCAAATAAAAGGAAATACAAAGTGGGTTTTAAAAGTGTTCATCCAAAATTAACCAAACTTAATTTGGAATCATGAACAGAGAGAGGAAGTCAGAAGGAATAGAGACACGTGGCAAAAGAAGTTATTAAAATGATGGGAATTATTAAACACGTGAAGGAGCAAAGAACGTGGGATGAGGCTTAATACATTTCTATAGCAAGCAAGTTGGTAGAGAAGGTTCATGGTCTACGATCCAAGCAATGAACAATTAGTGGGCTATGATTGTGGGAGGTTTTCCTACCATTATCCATTCGATTATTGGAGGCTATATAAAGAATTTGAAGGAAGAAAACAAGACACACAATGTCATCCAGTGCAAGCCACTCAAAACTATTTTTCTTTTAAGCTTTTGTTCGAATGCATAGTTCTTAGTTCTTAGTTTTGATCTTAGCAATCAGTTTCCGGTTAGTCATTTTGTTATCTTCCAAGTCGAGTTCATTTCTAGTTTTATTGATACTTCAGTCTTATGATTATCGGTAAGTTCTCAGTCTGTAATGAAGTTTAATTCCTTTTTTGTGAAGTCAATCACTGTAAGTATTTCTTATTTCTTTAGTTGCTAATTTGCTTTATATTTAATCAATGAATTGTTCTGTTTCTGATCGGTTCATCTTGCTTTAAATTGTTAAGTTTAGTTTCTTAGATCTTCACACACTAGAACCCAAGAGGATCAACCTCTAATCCTCGTTAATCGCTTGATTTCCTTTTCTTTTAAAGTGACTGACTACGCATTAGGACCACGTCCTAATTTTACGGCCTAGAAGGTGCTAGAGGTCGTGTTCACACGGTCATTTGAGCTTTAACAAGCTCTAGCATGCCCTCACTAAGACCTTTACTTACAAATTTTTGAGACCGTTTTTATCTGGAACACCATTTTTGCATGCCCGATGGGACCACTGAGTGTTGAATGTTTAGGAGACCAATTACAAAGTCAATGAGTAACCCAACTGAAGGTCGTGGGGTATTATCTGATGGATCCCGCGAGGAGGAAGACCCTAGTGTAGAAATAACTTTAGCTGAAATGTACAGGAACATGCGAGACATGCCAAACCATTGGGTAGAAGTCAATGCAAGATTGACACAATAAATTGCCTTACAGTTTGGGAAATTGAATGAGCGGTTAGATGCACAATCTGCAAAAACATAATACCATATCGCTCAGACTTGCAGAAAAATACCTTGTGTTCACCACAAAAATAACCACCAATGGTTAGTTGCCATGTGGCGTGGAAGTATGTGGGTTAGTGGCTACTAACTATATTTTTAGTGGGCCACTAATTTAAATTAGTGGGGAGTTAATCAAGAAAATGGGCCACTAACATAATAGTTGGGTGGTTAATTAAAGAAAGTGGCTAATTCAATTGGTGGATGGTCATGCCACGTGTCAAGCAAAGATGAAGTTTTGAAAAGTTAGTGGGAAGTTAATCAAGAAGTGACTATGTAGTTAGTGGGTGGTTATGCCACATGTCAAGCAAAGATTAAGTCTAATTTAGTTAGTGGGACATGTGGCAATTATTAAGGCATCATGTGGGAAGTTACAAAGTAGTGGAGCACTACTTTATGAGCACAAAATGGGTGGTTATTGTGGCTGGCCAGACCTTCCGTGGGCTATATATATCCCAATCCAAAGCACAAGCAAAGGACACAACTCCAACAACCAAAAACAAGCACAATGCTCCAATCATTATAGTAGAATTTTTAGGCCTTTCTCTTAGCAAGCAAGCTTCATTTTCAAGTTTATTTCAAGCATTCTTAGTTTAGTTCAAGCATCATTTCAATTTCAATCCGTAGTTCTTCGAGTTTCAAGCATTTCTACTTCAAGTAAGCGCCGCATTTCAATTTCCAAGCACATTTCAATTTCAAGTATGTCGATTTCGATTTCTAGCGTTGTAATCTCAAGTAATGTAAGTATTTCTCTTTTTAATGCATCTCCCATTTCATTCCAAGCAAGTTGATTGGTTCGATTACGATGTAATTCGAGTCGGATTTTAGTTTTTATTATACATTTAACACTAGAACCTAAGAGGATCAGCCTCTAATTCTCGCCAATCGCCTGATTCCAATTCCAATTCCAAAGTGACCGACTAGGCATTTAGGACCTTTCCTAGATTCTCGGCCTAGAAGGTGCTAGAAGTCGTGTTCACATGGTCTTTGGGCTTTTTAAGCCCTGGCACACCCGCGCACGAAGGCCTTACACCAGAGGCCTCAGACCGTCGTTTTTCACCGGGAACACCTTGGAACAAAAGGGAGGTTTTGATGAGTTAAAAAGTCACAATCTGGAACAATTTAAGCTTGTTAAAAAACTGGTTGATGACTTTAGCCAACTCTGTGGGCCAAATGATCCTGAGACTTTCAGGTCACAGCGGGGTTAGAAAAGGCACATGATTCTATAGAGAAATGTGAATCAAGTCACCAAGGGGTTAAAACAGTTGCCCTACACATTCCAATCATGCCATTAGTGACCCTTTATTGAGGAGGAAAGACCATATGTTCCACCCCATCATAGGAATGGTCAACAAGATCATTCTCATACGGAAAGATCCTAAACGGCCATGAGGAGGCCGAATCCTAATTTGGAATATGGATCAAAAGGTCTTGGTAAACAATCCATGTCTGCTAGTACACTCGGGGGGCAAAATGTAAAGGTTAACCAAGGCATGAATGCCATGGTTGACGATGACCTTAGGTATAGGGTTACTAATGTGAATGATTTTATAAATCAGACGTCCGGGGGGCAAAATGGGAGAACTTTTAATGTCAATATAGAAGGAAGGCCTTTTGAGGTTTTTCAAAATCCTGCCTTTGCTATAGAAAGACCTTTTGAAAATCAAAATAGAGGAAATGTGACAGACTAGAATGAAATTATCAATATAGTGCAAGAATGTATGGCAGCAGGGAATCAAAAGCATGTAGTGAGACCTTTATAGAGGAAGTCATACCTTGATTGGATTGACCAAACAAATGATTTTCCCAAGGGATACAAGGTACTTGAGTTTACTTTATTTTCAGATGAAGGAGGTCAGTCCACATTTGAATAAATTGGCCATTTTACCATTCAGTGTGGTGAGATCTCGGCCAATGATAACTTGAAATTGAGGCTTTTTGGCAATTCATTAACAGGAACAGCCTTTTCTTGGTATTTTGGTCTTCCACCAAATTTAGTGTTGAATTGGAGACAAATGGAAGAACGTTTCCATACGTAGTTTTATATATATATCGGAGCCAGCAAGTATATGAATTGAAAGGCAAGAGAAAGAGATAAAGAGATTCAAACACAACGATTTTAACGTGGTTCAGTCCCCGCCTACATCCACACCTCAAGATCTCTGTCTAGAGGATTAATTCACTATCAATCTCACTTCCGGTGGAGATTAAAACCTTTACATAGCCTTTTTTCAAGGTGGAAGACTCCCACCTACAATCTTCTTTAACAGTGGAAGATTCTCACCAACAGGGTTTACACAAAACCTTACTCTCACAAGAAATACAAGTGAAGATGAATGAGTACGAATAAGATTCTCAACACACTGTGAATACAACAAATAAGCTCTCAATAAACTCTCAACAAAGATAGAATATAAGAGATGTGAAGAACAAGAGTTTTGAGAGAACTAGAGCTTGATTCTTGAGAAGTGGCTTGAGTAGATGAACTAGATTAACTTGGATAAACCTTGAGTTTTTCTTCAAGCTAATTTGCACAAGTACAAACTAAAACTAATAGCTTCTCAAATGATTAAAAAAGATAGCTCAATAAATTTTTACAAGAAAGCTTGAATAATGAATGCTCACAATGAATGCTCTTAACTATAATGGATTCATTACAATAAATGAGAGCAAGAGCTCTATTTATAATGCATTTGGTCTCAAATGGCCGTTGTAATTCTCTTGAATCTGATTGGTGAAGAAGGAAGCAGTAGGGTGTATTAAATGCTCAGCTTACTACAAAGGGAATTAGTCGTTTTGCTTTTGCAGAAGAGTTAGTTAACTAGAACAAGAGAGTTAGTCGACTATTGACTAAAAATTCAAAGTATTCAAGTTTCCCGGGCACAATTAGTCGACAAGGCCAAACTAGTTAGTCGACTAGTTTTGTAAAATCTCTTAAGAAAAACTTTCCGGGATCGATTAGTCGACTAGTAAAACATGGTTAGTCGACTAGCTAGCTTAATTGCTTAGCAAAACTTGGCTACTGACTTGCAATTAGTCGACTGAAACAAGGGACTTAGTCGACTATAAAGAAAGTTAGTCGACTAGCTTAGCTATTAGTTGACGAGATTAAGATTTCTCGAAAGTTTTAGCTACTGTGACATAGTTAGTCGACTAAACTACTTGTGTTAGTCAACTAGATATATTCAAAAACCAATTCTTTCAAGTTTCTTGAATCTAAATCAACTTTAACATATAAACTAGTTAACTAAGAGTTCCAAAAACATTTTCGACTTAGTTCAAAAACATTTTACAAGATTCCAAGGACATGTATGCTAATGCAATATGAGTAAAACGTTTTGTCTTTGAGCTATGTAAGGTTAAACAATTTGAGATTCCTTACATAAGCTTTCCTAGTACAATGGAGATACAACTTGGCTTCACTTTGATCTTCATGATCTTGTCTTTAAGTTGATCTTCATAAATTGATATTCATGAGCTTTTAATTGAACATTTGCGCATAGAGTTGCTTGAGATATGTTGATGAGCTCCAACAAGATATATATTTGAATCTAAGGAGACATAACACTTAACCATTTGTTAGTGATTAAAGTAATGTTTGTTGATCATCAAAATATAGTCAACGAAATTGACCTTAGGGCTAAAAGAAGTAACTATGACCGATCTGTCAAAACTAAGACAGTTACCAGGGTAAAGGGCTAAACAATACATAGCTAGATTCAAAAGGGCTAGAAATAGATGTAATTTATTTTTACCAGAACGTGAATCTGTTAGATTAGCTCAAAATGGCCTTGACCTAGAATTGAGAAAGAAGTTGGAAGGCATGGACTTCGAAGATCTTTTTGAATTATCAGCTAGAGTTTCTAGAAAGAGAGATTGTTAAAAGAGGAGGACCAAAGGAAAGCCTCTTCATTCGGGACATATTATCATGACCCAAAATTTGAGGTAGACCTGGCTGAGGTTGTAGCTAGAAAACCTTTTATTTGCCAGGCCTTAAAAAAAAAAAGACATGGAGGCTCCACATGATCTAAAGGTGAAGAAAAACCTTATGGACATTAGGAGAAAATTTTCATTTGATATTACAAAGGCCTCTGAGATATTTGATCACTTATTGATTGGAAAGTTTATTAGGTTACTTGATGGCCATAAACTTCATGGTCGCAATACTAGGGATTTTTGCAAATAGCATGCTACAAGGTCTCATGATACTAACATTTGTGTGATTTTTTGACATATCATATATGATTGCATTGATAAAGGCCTTTTGAAATTTCTAGAGAAGGATAAAGAGGCAATGGCAGTAGATACTGATCCATTTCTAGTAGCTAAAATTGCGGTGGCGTCAACTGACTTGAGGTCTTTATTGAGGAATAGGGAGACCAACTACAAACATAGAAGTCATCCACATTTCCAACAAGTTTGGAGAGGGAACATACAATAATGGAACACATATCCACCAAGATCTCCCTTTATTCCAAATCCAACTAGACCTCAGTTTTGTTGTCACTGTCAAAATTCTTTAAGTCTAGATCGATGGCAAATGCCATTTATAAGACCTTTTATGTCTGATGGGCATAGAAGGTATTATAACCGTCCACAATTCCAACAAAAGTGGGTGTCGAAAAAGGTGATGGGAAACTCTCCAAATGCCGCTTTCACAAGAAGGCCAAGAATGGTGAAGCCTCCAATAACTAGAGAAGGGGTTTGGACTAAACTTAAACATCCTAAATTTCTGGGACCTTTCACAAGAACTCAGAAAATAAGGTTTTAGAAGAGAAGGGCTGACTTTGGAAGGGTTTATGAATGAAAGGCTTAAGGTGCTGAAATCAATGAAGAGCCAAAACGTACAACAATTAAAGTGGATGGTGATAAAAGAAGAGTCCGAAAGTCAGAAAGTGAGAAAGTAGAAAATGTAGTAGACACCAAGACGGGAAAGGGGACTATATTAGTTTTTGGTAAGATGGAAAATAAAAATTTTGGTTTGAAGACTGAGGAAGGTGAAGGCCGTCATGCAAAACCAGATGAGAAGGTCAAACAGTCAGATGAAGAAAGGGATTTCATGATAGCAAATGTCAAGGGAGATAAAAGTCCGAAATCTAACAACGATAGAGATAATTTTTTACTGCAGTTTAGCAACCTTCTTCCAGTCATGAGTTGCAACATCGCCTATACTTTACCTTTGGTTTTTCAGGCCAATGAGGAGGAAGAGATCATGGAGATTGAGAAAGATATTAAGAAAGAGAAAGGTACCTCGGTTATCGTTGAAGAGGTGGAGAGAGTGAATGAAGACGGAGAAGTAGAAAAGACATAAAATATTATGTTCGAAAAACCCTCAGAGAAGATGACCCAACACCTTCGCCCTCTCTAATGTTCATATGGACAGGAGACCCATGCAAAGAGTGCTAGTACACAATGAGGTAGCTGTCAATATTTTGCCGAGTGCAAGTTTGAGGAAATTAGGAAAACTGAGGTAGACCTTATTCCTATAGATGTGACCGTTGCCAACTTTTCTGAAGGTGTCACCAAAACTAAAGGCGTCCTACCATTGGTCTTATCAGTGGGGAACAGAGAATGCATGTCAGCATTCTTCGTAGTGGACTCAACTGCATCCTATAATGCCTTACTTGACTGAGACTGGATTCACTCAAACTAGTGTGTACTATCATCTCTTCATCAGTTTCTAATTCTATGGAATGGTAGTAAAGTAGAGGTGGTATAGGCAGCTTTTATAGCAGGATCAAACTCTGTTGAAGCTCATCTATATGGGGGTAATGTCGTTCGATAAATTTTATAGGCACTGACCGCGAAGGAAAGCCAAAGGAATTGACAATTGTTATTGAAATTTTCTCAAAAAGAGCACTAGAACGAGTAATTCAAGAGACAACAAGGCTTGGAGCAATTCTATTGGACAAACCGTTGTCAAGCTGTGTTATTGAAGAGGTGCTATGATTAATACACCTTCAGAAGATCAAAAGAAAAGTCTAGTGTGAAACCTTTTTAATAAGCTATTAGTATACAACAAGGAAGAAAGCCTTTGTGAGATAACAGAGATTGAGTGTATAATAGAAAATGATACGGACAAGGTAGAGGAAAACTACTATGGCATCGAGGATTTGAAAGTAGAACCTGTACAACAACAAGATCTTAGAGTAAAGGTCCAAGATCCGCTAGAAGAAGTCAATCTAGAAGATGATCAAGACAAAAGTCTTACAGTCGTGAGTGGCCTATTCGAACCAAGCACTGGAGAAGAGATAATTAAGATCCTCAAAGAATTCTAAGATAGTTTTGCTTGGGATTACCATGAGATGCCAGGCCTTGATAAGGAGCTGGTAGAGCACCGTTTGCCAATAAAGTTAGGATTCCAACATTTCAGGCAACCTCCTAGAAGAATGACATTGGAGGTAACCCTGAAGATTAAATAAGAGATAGAAATATTGTTAAAGATCGGCTTCATCAAATCAATCAGGTATGCAGAATGGATCTCTAACATAGTACCTGTAGTAAAGAAAAAAAGATAAACTTGGGTGTGCATAGATTTTAGAAATTTAAATCTTGCAACTCGTAAGGATACTTGATTGCATCGCAATCATGCATTTCCAAGTGCGATTATGTAATCCAAATATATTGTCTTAAGTTGCATTTTAATAGTTTTTATAGTAATTTCGTTATGTTCATTGTTTTCCATTTTTGTAGGAATTTTGCATAAATAGAGTGAAATTAAGGGCAATGAGCATTAATGGCATTTTGGCTTCCTCAAATGATGGAAGATGCAAGCGCGAGAAAGAAATTTGAATTAAAATCAAGTTTGCAAGCAACTGGGAAGATGGTTCAAACAGCAAACAAAGAGCAGAAATCACCCATTACCTATAATGGCAATGTTGATTATAGATAATGGCAAACAATCAAAGCTAACAAGTGTCCCAGCAAATCCAACAAATTATCATTACCTATAATGGATCAAGCATTACAGGTAATGACAAAAATGAAGATTTCAAAGCAAGTGGGAGAAGCCAGCACTATAATTGATCCACTACCTAGTTTTCCATTATCGGTAATGCTTCAAGTAATTTTGCAAATTTGATCCAGCAACATCCTATTAGCGACAATGCCCTGTGGATTATCAGTAATTCCTGTATGCATTCAATCCCCATTTTGATCCAGAAAAGTAACATT
Source organism: Hamamelis virginiana (assembly GCA_017140935.1). Lineage (NCBI taxonomy): Eukaryota > Viridiplantae > Streptophyta > Magnoliopsida > Saxifragales > Hamamelidaceae > Hamamelis > Hamamelis virginiana. Next base: position 2,446,850 of record JAESVK010000912.1, on the reverse strand, counting down.
ATCGAAAGAGGGGAATAGCATTATTGGTAATTCAAGAATCCTTCAACATGAAGAAAGCTCTCACAAGGCCATTACCAATAATGCATTACCAATAATGGGCATCAAGCATTATCAGTAATGGTAGCCGACCTTGCCACTTTTCTGCAGTATTTTAAGGACTTTACGAAGTGTATTTTGGTATCTTCCCATCAAGGCCTATCTAAGCAATATGAAGGGTTCCTGCAAAATAGAATCTTCACTTCAATAGTTACCTTAGCTTAGATTTTTCATTTTTCTCATTTTTTTCAAGTGTTTTTTAGAATAGTTTAGCTAGTTATTAGTTTATTTTCAATTGTAATTTCATTTTCTTGTTCAATTTCTCTTGTACTAGAACAGTTCTGTGTTATCTTTAAATTTATGCAAGTAAATTTCAGAGTTTTCATTTTCAATTTAATGTCTTCAATTTATTTTTCATTTAATATGCTTACTTTCAATTCAATGAGTAGCTAAGCTCCATCAGCTAGGATTGATGGGGATTCTTGATCCACATCCAAGTTATATAATTTCTCACACTATTTTCTAGCTTAACAGATTTGGATATTGATGATAAACACAGAGTTTGCTCAGATCCACAAGGATTGGCTAGCTTTGACCATATGTAGACAGGATTTCTTGGCACAGGTAGCATATAGCATTGAAAGCATTCCTTGTGTTTGCTAAAATGTTTGAAAAAGTGCTTAGCATTAATATCCTATAATCTTCCAGCGGGTTAGTTTTTATTGTTAAATCTTCCACCCAAATCATTCTTCAATGTAATTTGGGCGTGTAAATATTTGGATTTCATTGCTAAATATTCCATCCAGACCATTCTTCAATGTAATCTGGATGTGTCAAAAAGTGTGAGAACCAAAGATGTGGAGCTAATTTATTTTACTATTCAAACACTTAAACAATTTTTTTGCATATTGCACAACCACTCTCAAAACAACCATTGGATTTTTACTTCTTTTTCTCACATTTGAACAAATTTCAAAAGGATTTGAAATCTTTCTCAACCCCCTATCCCTGAGGACATTACCATGAGACTTCCATGAATTACTATGCTTGCAATCGATAGATCCTACGTTTGGGATTGCACTACACTTCTGAACGGCAAGCATTTTTGGCTTCGTTACCAGGGATAGGCAACAGGTGAAAGACAGCAAATTCAGAAGGAGCTAGAGGTAACTTGCAATTGCATTGCAAGTCCAGTAAGTTTTCTTCGCTTTGAATGTTGTTCAATCATTATAAATACCATTATGAGTAGTTAAAAAAAAAAAAAGTTTTTCCAAGACCAACCCATCCAATGCAAGGAGATTATGACCATTACCCTTATTCGGTAGAGAGTGAGGACATGAATACGCATTTCTATAGTGCACAAGAAAACCCTTACAACTCTCCATATTCCAATATATATAATCATGGGTGGCAAAAACACCCTACTTTTGATTGGAGCAATGGTTACGAGGTTAATCCTTAAGAGCCACATGGTTACTATCCCTATCAAGACTAACTAAACTATGAGTACGATGGTCAATCCTCCTACTATTATGGTCAAGAATTTCAAAGGTTTGACTCATACTCAAACCAAAGTTATGCCCCTGTAACACCCCTCCGAGATTAACCCAATCTCGTGATGTTACATACACAAACGTCTGGTGCTTATCTCTTAAAACCATTGATTTATATTTAACAAAATCTTAGAAATACGGAAGTTTAAGAAATCAAAGCTTTAAAAGATTTAGATAAGCACTAGTACTAGCTGGTATCAAAGTACAGTCTCGTAATGTACTTAAACATAAACTTTATACAATACCAAGTAAAAGTCTCTTATACAAAATATTGCAAACCATGGTATAAAGTATACATCCAAGTGATGCGCATCCAAAAAACATAAGAAATATCCATATTATCAGTTCAACTCCAACAAACTCCATTATGCTTTGGCTTTCAAGTTTCTATGGCAGAAAGAAAATATGAGGGGTGAGCAAAACCACTATGCTCAGTGAGGTTTTCTAATCTTTTCTACAATACAGTTACCTTAGAAGATAGTAAGTTTCTCACATAACAATTACACAATAAACACATATATTTTAATTAAGAAATTTAATACAATAATTAAACATTGCTCAATCACGACATCGATTCATAGTCATCATCTCTATTCAATTCATACATGATTTATGCATATAACAGGTATATGATGCTATGCTTTATACAATCATACATGTTTCCTCTGTCCTGCTCAACACCTGCAAAATAGAAAATACTCTGATGGCTATTTCATTTTAGGATTCACCATCAACGACAACAGTATACCTTCGACCCGGTGCTAGGGTATGTATACCACCTGGCTCCCCGCCTTTTTAGAGCCAACCCCTTATTGGGCCAATACCACACCAGATTGTACTTGCTATGGTTAGAAAGCGGTGGCATATTAGTGCACTAACTGTTTCCAGAATCTATAGTCCATTGGTCGTATCACCACTATCCTGTTACCCACGGAATGAAATTACCACAGTTACATAATATGCATGACAATTATATCAGTGGTATGCATATGAATCATTCTGCTCACTCAACTTGAGCCACCACATGTAACTGTACCACATGCCATATGCCAATTTATTGTGCAATGAGTATGGCAAATATCACATGCATATATTTTATGCATAACAAGTAACATGCTCCATTTATACATCATGTTATTCATAATAAATAGTAATAGCATGTTAAAAGCTTTACTACTATCTTATTCTTGAATTTAAAAAAATCAAGATAATCACCTCGCAGTCCAAAATATAACAGAATAATAAAATATTATTCCTAATTGTGTTCATGTATTCTCATACACTAACCACATAGGTTAACACAATTCCCTAAGCAGTATATCCATTCTCAGGGTTTATCCTAAGTCCACAGTATCCATTTTTTTCACAGAATCTCAACGGACTTGTTTGAGTACCCTTAGGTGCCTCAAAACTCCAACTTTATCGGTCTTAAAGCAACTAGAATTTCAAAAACTTGCTTTTTATTACAAATATTTGAAATTACATAATGTAAGGTCTTCAAAAATATCCTATAACAATATGGACCATCTGATGATAAATTTTAAACATAATATCGTTTTTCTAGTAAATAAAACTTGAAATTTGGGGTTTTTTATTCGGATAAAATATACCCAAATACTTTCCTAACTCAAACTTGGTCAAAATTTACTTTTAAATTTCACAAAACATCTTATAAAATGCCCACAAAAGTTTTTATTGAGCCTTTTTAATAAACAAACATAAATAGGAATTTTTAATAAAGCCTAATATACGCTTTTATCAAAAAAATTTAAATAAAATTATGGGAGTATGCTCAACACCAAATTTCTTCACCAAACATACTAAAATATGTTTGTTAATGGTAATAAATTAATTTCGGATATTTTTAGTTAAAAATACAATGGATTTTAAAATCAAAAGTTTAGTTTTAAAAAGCCCAAATTTTGAAAATTTCAAATTATTTTTTTCGGGTGCCAAACACCATAAAGTACCTATCCCAATATTTTTTTATTTATTTTTATAAATTTTTCCAAAAAATTTCAAGTCAAATGGACTGCTCACGCTCCGAGGCCCACTTGCGAGTACGATGCATACTGCATCCGTACTCTCCTTCTCCAAAATTTTCCAATTTTTGGCCTAGTTTTGCAGAAAATTGCGGGGGCCTTATCTCTCTCATCTTTTATCCAAACTTGATGAAATTAGTCTCTAAAATTTTTTAAATTCAAGATCTACAACATATCCAAAATTCAGATTTGTCATATAAAACCTTGATTTTTCATGAATTAATCTCTATAAACCCATAATTAATTCATATAAAATAAAATATTAATGGGAAAAACATGAAACTTGGTCAAAAATTCTAACTTTCAATGAGGATCATGGGAAAATAGTTTCATAGTCCAATTATGTGAGTAGCTAAGTGAATTAGTGTGACCAACCCCATGGCCACCATTAAAGCTTCTTTGAAGCTTTCTCTCTCTAGCTTTCACCACACAACCACAACCAAACAAAGCCAAAACTCATTCAAAACTTATTTTAGGATCATTTTAGAACTAATCCATGCAATAACAAACAACCATGCATAAATTTTAATATACATGCAATGCACCCATGCTACAAATTATCAAATTTCAAGCATGCAACACATAACTCAATTTCATGAAATTAATAGTTCAAATTCATCCCATAAGGACACAATATCATAAAAATGAGTAGGAGCCTCACCCAATTAGAGTTGTAGAGGTTCAATTTTAAGAAATTTCCCTTGAATTCTCACTTTCTCTCTCTATATTTTCACTCTCTCTCTCTCTCTCCTACCCAAATCTCTCCCTATCTCTCCTTTTTTTTTTCTTATTTCTCTTCCTCTTTAGCTGTTGTAATTTTTCGGCAGCTCCTTCTATTTCTCTTTATATATTTCTCTCTCTCATATCCAAGTCACCACCTTAGGTGTCACTTGGAAACCATGCCAAATGCAACACCTTCATGCATGCCACCTTTCCCATGGCTTTGACAAGTGTCCATGAGGTGTCAACACATCTTGCGGCCACCTAGCAGACCCCAATTGGTCCACTTGGCATACTTTGACATGTGTTTAATCACATGTGATGAGGGTCCACGCTAGTTCCCTACATCCCACAATCAGAGCCACATATAAAGTGCCACTTAGGCACTTATTATTTTATGTTTCCATATATTTTATCAAGCCCAAAATTATTTAATTGGAACATAATAATTTATAACATAAAATAAATATCACACAAAATAATCTAGCATAAAATAATAGGCAATCATCAAATAAAAATAATTAAAGTGGAAGGGTATCACAGCCCCACCACCCAATGAAATGGACCAACCATCTCAAGAGAGCTTGGAGGACACTTTTCTACAATTCATGCAAAGTCAAATTGACTTGAATGATCATTTTAGAACCCAACTTACTCTTCAGACCCAAGCTATTGATGAAATTAGAAACGAACTTACTGAGTTGACGAACTCATTGGTTGTGCTTCAACAAGAGGATGACTTTCCTCCACAACCACAAAAATTTTTCAAGTTCAACAAAGTGATAAAGTTTCTAATAACATCAATGATCATATAGAGCACTTCCATGAAATCACTAACACTAGGAATGTTGAAAATCATGTTTTAAATGACTTTCCTAATAAGTCAATTGTGAATCCTAGTGGGTGTGATGAGTCTCGGGTTTTAAAAAACAATGTTGTTGAGGTAAAGGTAAGTGATGTGTTGGAATAGTTTAGCTTAGCTTAGGTTTTTCATTTTTCTCATTTTCTTTCAAGTGTTTTTAGAATAGTTTAGCTAGTTATTAGTTTATTTTCAGTTGTAATTTCATTTTCTTGTTCAATTTCTCTTGTACTAGAACAACTTTGTGTTATCTTTCTGTTTATGCAAGTAAATTTCAGAGTTTTTTTAATGTCCCAACCTGACAATTATACCGACCATCCTGGGTAGGTCGAGACATGCCAAGGTGAAGGTACAACCTGTACTTCTCATTCTTATTTCTATACTCATGATAGAAAGAAATATTTTTATAACAACATGAAATGAAATGTTCTAGTGCTTACATGCCTAAATCCGAGTAATACAAATAGAAATAAAGTCAATGTACCAAACATAATGCCAACAATCCTAGCATAAAGGATATTAAAATAATAAAATAATAGTTCGAGAGTATTACAACTCAAATGCAACTAACCTGACCCATGCAGAACTGCCCAGAATACTGCTAACAACATGAAATGAAATGTTCTAGTGCATAAATGCCAAAATCCGAGTAATACAAACATAAATAAAGTCAATGTACCAAACATAATACCAACAACTCAAATGGTTCGAGAGTATTACAACTCAAATGCAACTAAGTTGACCCAAACAGAACTGCCCAGAACACTGCTAGACCCAATGCAACCTGTGCAGAGTTTCCTACAGTCGAACCTCTACCAGAAACCTGTGAATATACTGTATAAAACACAGCGTGAGCTTGGAATGCCTAGTAGGAATACAACCTCAACCAACAATAATAATATTGATACAAGGAATATTCGATAAAGCAGTAAATATCAAGTTCAACATATAAAATGGTGTGGGTTTAGTTCAGTTATAAACACAATATAAAATCTATCATTTTGAAAACCAGGCCCACGAACGTATATCAGGACGTTGTTCTAGGCTAACAAGCTTCGGGCACAGCGGCAGCCAAAACCAACCACTACAGGGTCTGACCTCTTAAGGATAACTAATTAGTTACCTAAAATACACAGCCAACTATCGAGCCACTACGGGGCTATAAGCTTCGGGTCCGCACTAAGGCTCCACCCATGACCATGGGCCCTTAAATAATCTCACTGTATACCAACCGAGTCTAAACCATGCATAACAACACGAATATATACAATATATAAACCATTGCCAAAGCGGGCATGTAATGTAGTAATGAATGGCATATAACAATATGTCAAAACATCATTTTAATAAATCATAACCATCATCCAAAACAGGATTGAAGTAAGTATACCATATGCCATCATTTATGTTCATAATACAGTTATAAACACACCACACCAATTATTCATAAAACAGCTATGTTCCCTACATCATAATCCTTTTATAAAACAGTTCGTGTTCATAAACAGTCTAGCATATCATGCAGTTTAAATCACATATCATCAATGTTAGAGAGGTTTAGTATCCTACCTTAATCGAGCAAATAACCTCCTAGCAGTGTCCTGAAGATATGCACGCTAACTTGCAAATGGATAGTTATCAGGACTATCCTAATCTAAAAGAAAGATAAATAAAGGCATACATCAACCCTTGCCTATGCAACTCATGCACACTTACTCAACTCCACCCTCTAAGGGTGTTAAACCACAAAATCAAGCCCAGACAAGCTTTATAACCTCTTAGAAACAATAAGGTGTTAGCCCCAAGGTCAATATCATTGACCACATTTTGATGATCAACAAACATTACTTTAGTTACTAACAAATGGTTAAGTGTTTTTGTCTCCATAGAATCAAAGACATAACTTGTTAGAGCTCATCAACAAATCTCAAGCTTCTCAATTGTGCAAATATTCAAAATCATTGGATCATGAAGCTTATGGAGATCATCTTGAAGCCATTCCTTGAAGACCTTTGAAGTCAAGATGTTTAGATGTTTTATGTGAAACAACTTAATTGGTTAAACTTGAACAGCTCAAGACAAAAAGTTTTCTCATATTGCATTAGCATTCATTGTCTTGGAATACTTGTAAAAAGCTTTATAACTTAGTCAAAAATGCTTTTGGATGTTTAGTTAATTACTTAAGATGTTAGAAGTTGATTTAGATTTAAGAATATTAAGTTATTAGCTTGAGAACATGCTTAATCGACTAACCCCTTAGTTATAGTCGACTAAACATGGTCCAGTAGCTAAAAACTTTGAAAAATCTTAGTCTAGTCGACTAAACATGTTGAGTAGTCGACTAATAAGTCCTCTAGTCAACTAACAATCTTGTCCAGTCGACTAAGAGCAGTCCAGTAGCCATTGTTTTGAAATGCAGAAGAGCTAGTCAACTAACTCCTTAGTCTAATCGACTAACCTTGCCCTGAAAATTTCCTAAACTGTTTTTAACTTAGCTAGTCGACTAATCAATCCTTGCCTAGTCGACTAACCGAGCCCGGCAACTCAAATGCTTTGAAATTTTAACTGGCTAGTCGACTAATCATCTTGTCTAGTCAACTAAGGCTTCTGTAAATACAAAACGGCTCTTTCCGCTTTGGGAAAATGAAGCATTTATTGTAGGCTGCTGTTCCCCTCTCCTCCAGTGAGATACAATGGAGTTTTAAACGGTCATTTCAAACCTAATGCAATATAAATAGAGGTATGCTTCTCATTTATTGCTATCAATCCAATACTAGTCAATAGCATTCATTGCAAACATTCACCATTCAAAGCTTTCTCTTACAAATCCTTGAGCTATTCATGTTAATCATTTGAGAGGCTATTAGTTGAGCTTATACTTGTGTAAATCAGCTTGTTGAAGCATTCATTGTACACATCCAACTCTTGAAATTGTATTAAGTGCTCTTTGTGAGGCTTGTAAGAGTGTTCTTTGTGAACACTGTCGAGTGTTCTTTGTGAGCACTTGTGAAAGTTCTTTGTGAGCTTTGGTGAGAGTCTTCTACCCATGAAAGAAGGCTGTGTAAAGGTTTCTTCACCTTGAAAAAGTTATCCTTAGTAGATTGTGGAATCCTTGGGCTGAGTGCTTAAGGTGTGGATGTAGGCAAGTCGAACCACGTTAAATCGCCATGTTTGATTTCTCTCTCCCTCTCTCATTTCAATTAATTGTTCATATATATTGGCTTCTACTGAAATTAATTGAACCTAAATTTTATTTGGTAATATTTGATTAAAGTTTGCCATAAACCCTATTCACCTCCCTCTAGGGTTATTTATTTGGGACAACAATTGGTATCAAAGCAAGTGCTCAATATTTAATTGTTTTCTTGAGCTAAAGATCAATGGTAAAACATAAGGGAATCGAGCTTTTCACAAGGCCATTTCGTTGACCGACCTCCTTATTTCAATGGTGAAAATTATAAGAGTTAGAAAAATAGAATGCAAATATGGATTGAATCTTATGACATGGCTGTTTGGAGAGTTATTATGAAAGGAAATAAAGTCATCTACAAAACTAGTGAAGATGGAGATCAAGTACCTAAAGACATGGATGAGTGAAGTGAGAATGACATGAAGCTACTTCAAGTCAATTTAAGAACAAATAATGTACTCTATTGTGCAGTGAGCGATGCCGAATACAACCGAATTTCCAGATGTGAGACCGCTCAAGAAATGTGGAAAAAGCTTGAGGTAACGTATGAAGGAACAAAACAGGTAAAACGTTCCAAACTCATCATGGTTATGCGAGATTATGAATTATTTAAAATGAAAGTGTTAGTTCCATGTTTACTTGTTTTAGTCACATTATTAATGAAATGAAAGCTCTTGGTAGAACAATTACAAATTGGGACGTCATTTCAAAGATTCTTGTAGTTCTTCTAAAGTCATGGGAATCAAAAGTTACGGCTATTCAAGAATCCAAAGATTTGGATACACTTGATATAGACGATCTTTTTGGCTCTTTATTGACTCATGAAACTACCTTGAAGAGACAAGAGGATGAAAAACCAAAGAAGAACCTTGCTATCAAATTCACCTTTCATAATGATGCCAGTGATGATGAATTCAATTAAAATAATTATCAAGACATGGCACTCATCACAAGGAAATTTCAAAAGTTATTGAGAAGATAAAGAGCTCTTGGGAAGCCTAACCAAGGTGGAAGCTCAAGCAACAATGAAAATTGCTACCATTACAAAAAGCCGGGGCATAGAATTGCTCAATGCCCCACCAAGAAGGAAGAAGAAATGAATGACTGTTGAACAAATGATAGAAGAAATGATAGAAGAGAAAAAGCTATGAATGCCACTTGGGATGAAGTCATTGATGCAATTGAAAGCGATGATGACACTCATGAAGAAACGAAAATTTTTGTCTCATGTCAAATGAAGTTGATGAGGTACCTTCTAGCTCAAGCTCAATGTTTATAATGATGATGATTTATCTATTAATGAACTATATGATATGTGTGAGGATTTGTGCAATAAAAATTCATCATTGAACAAAGCTCACAATATCTTAATGAAAGACCTTACCAATATCACAAGTGAAAAACTAGCTTTGCATGATCAAAATTTGAGACTTGTTAAAGAAATTGAAGAATTAAAATGTGTAATTGAAAATTTTAGAAATGCTACATCTACTTCAAATTCATCAAATTATTATGAGTCCTTGAAAGATAAAAATGAGATTTTGAAAAGCAAAATTGAGGACTTAAACAAAATTATTTTCAAATTTACAAGTGGTGAAGAAAATTTCAAAAGATTACTTGGAGCTCAAAAAGTGGGATTCGAAAAAGAAAGACTAGGATTTAAATCAAATTCAAATGTTAAAAAGTCTTCATTATACCTTGACTTCTTTGTTAAAGCTTTAATGCAAAAGAATTCAAAAGATTCTCAATCTCACAATCATTCAAATAAATATGCAAATGCTACTTGTTTATATTGTGAGAGAAAAGGTCATGTTAGATATTCTTGTCCTTTTAGAGGCAAAAGAGGCATTGGGAAAATGGTTATGTGGATTTCAAAAGGAACTACAAAATCTAAGAATATAGGACCCAAGAAGGTATGGGTACCAAAGGAAATTACTTGATTTTGTTTTGTATGTTTGCATGAACTCAATTCAAAACAAAGAAAAGTGGTACTTGGATAGTGGATGCTGTGGACCAGCCTTTTGACGGGCTTGATGGTGTCCACATCATCACCGGGCGATGTGATTAGGGGGGTTTAGAAAACAAACAAAGGAGTCGCCACCTTATTTTTAAGGAATAAGGAAACCATAAAAATATTTTATTTTCAATAAAACAAACTCCATTTTCAATAAAAAAATAGTCTACGAACCAGAGTTGGATCCGGGGGCTAGGTTACGACGTGGGAAGGTTCCAAGCTTTCACTTGTAGGCACCCACCTCGCCCTAATTAAAGGACTTCTAATTTATTTGGGCTATTTAAATTTCTTATTACAAACAATCCTAAATAATCTAATCAACCAAAAAAAATAGTGATATAAATGCATTATCTATATTAGTTATATTAATAATAATAAAAAATATATACAAACAAACCCTAAGAACCTAGAATACCCTACGGGCATCCTAGGGCGGACTCGAGCCCTATTAGCGCCTACGTAACTTACTAGTATCACCTAGCAAGTATCAAAGTCCACGTAGTTCGACTACCCTAGGACTCTCCTATTGTAATCGATCATATCATATAAAAGTATTCAACTTAATTCAAAACCCTATCTTCGAGAGTATTTATCCACTTAAAATCATTTATTTGAAATCATTTCAAATTAAAAGACTTTTTCCAAAATCCAAATATTCTAAATAATTCTCATCTTTAGAATTCAATTCCAATTGAAAATCTTTTTCAAAGATATTTCAATAAAACAAATCATATTGGGGAATCTCATTCCAAGACCAAAAATCTTAAAACATTTCAAATTCTTTCAAAAATCATTTAATAATCAAATCTTTCGCAGAAATCATATTCATTTCATAAAAATCACATTAAAATCTTTTAGAAAATCCCTCGAAGATAGACTCTTAAATCAACTCTAATACTCAAATCAGATAATGATTTTTACAACAAAGGGGAGTCCAAGGGAAGGTCAAGTGACCTTCCTAAACCTAGGGTCTCTAATTAGCCCTAAAGTTTTTCTAAAAACCTAACATACTAATGCAAATGCATGCTGTAATTTAACTAAATTAATCAAACATTCACAAAATCAATTCTAATTATGCATGAAAAAGTTCCTAAATGCATACTAATCAAACTATGTGATCCTAAACATATTTCTAAGTTAGATTTAGCCCTAAAATAATTTTTAGAAACGATTTAAGGACGTAAACAAACCCGGACAGATTTGAATGTTAACCTTAAACCACCCTAAAAACCATGAAAATAAGAACAAAAAAATGTGAAGATGACCTAGCATGCTTTCTACATGAATATTCAAGATAAACTACAAAAATCATGCAAATCATGGCTTAAAAATGATAATTAAACCATTTTAAAGTATGTATTCAAATCTGGACAGATTTGAATACACACTTTTAATGGCCTAAAAATCATTCTTAATCCATAGCTAACAATGAATAAACATCCTAATATGCATACTATTATAATATACAAATTTAACTAACATGCTTGACTATATTATCACATAAAACAACATTAAAATTAAGAAAAAAGTGCTATTGTAATTAATTTAAACACAAGAGGAGGATCTTATCTTTGCACGCTCCCTCGTACACATTTTATATTTTCACACCAATAAATCCAAATCAAGTGTTTAAATAACCGCAAAGGCATAAAAAAAAAGTAAAGACTCAAAACTCACCACATGTTAAGATAATATACTAATATACTCATGTTATCATTAAAATCATCAATCAAACATCGAGAGATTCAAATAACAATATGAATACGTCAATATTTATTCTAACAAGCTTGTACACAAAATAACAACAAATCTAACCCTACTCATGCATACTTACATAAAATCACAACAAGGCTAACTAATCCTAAACATGCATAGTAGCATAAATCACAACTAAGCTAAATAACTCTAACATGCATATTAACATAAAATCATAATAAAACTAATTCTAATCATGCATTTACACATAAATAACAATAAAACTAATTTTAATCATGCATTTACACATAAAATCATGACAAAAACTAATCCTAACATGCATACTCATATAAAATCCTAACTAAGCTAACCCTAATCACATTTAATCACATATCATAATAATGAAGCTAACTTTAATATGCATTTAATCACAATAAAAGACACCCTAATCACATATACTCTCATAAAAATCATAATGAAATTACCCTATCAAATTATCTCACATAAAATCACAATGAATAATCACTAAATCAAAACCTATATATTGCTAAACATACAAATATGCTACTGCCCTATGCTAAAAAAATGAACTACATATCCTATTCTAATATGCAAACATATTAAATAAACACCATGAACAACAACACTAAAACTATTAATATGCTATCATGCATAAACAAATAAGAAACTACCCTATCATATTAAACATTCTCATAGCAAAAAGAAAAGGATGATCCATCTCATATGAGAATGAAGAGAACTTACATCATAGCATCATAGATTTATGTAAGAATTCAAGAAAACAAGAATAAGGTTGAGGATTTACCCTTCTCCCTCCTTCTTGGCTACCTTCCTCCAAGCTCCTAGCCTTGAGTTCTTGCCCCTTCAATGGTGTAAAGATGAAGGTCCAGATCTGTAGCCTCCCTCTCAAAAATCCTAGAATTCTCTCTCTTCCCTCTAACTCCATAATGCAGCATATATAGAGCTAGGGTCCAAAACCTTGAATGGTTAGGATTTAAGCATCTAAAAACAATCCTAGGGCTTAGAACAATTCCTCCTAGGGTTTGCAAGTTGAACCAAGTTCGAATTTATTCCAAAAAAACGAACTAAATCGGCCAAAACAAATGGGAAAGTTTCAAACATGCCAAAATTGCAAAATGGGCTCGACCATCCTGATGGCCGTCCTAGCCTGGACGGCTGGCCATCCTGGGCTGGACGGTTGGCCGTCCTAGCTAGGACGGTCACCATGCTGAATTCCCATATTTTCTTCCCAAATTCTAGGGTTTTCATATTTTGGCCATATTTTGGTCAAATCTGATCCAAATTCGATGGTTCAAAGCTCAAAACGGCCGTGTTTTGATCCTCCACATTTTTAGAATGTTTTTGGGTTAAAAATACTTGACCATGGTCAAGGGTTTTAGCAAAAAGCTAGCCAATTGACCTGGTTGTGCCAAAATTGGTCATATGACCATTCTTTGTTTTGTAAAATTGATCAATTAGGCTTGCACCACTTCTAAAAACATGGTTTTAATATGAAATTGGTACTTGAAAACATGTTTTGAAAATCTTTCATTTTGGTGAAAATGACCAATTCACGGTCGATTTGAACAAAACCCTAATTCAGCTCATTCTTACCCGTGAGATCTATTTTGGGCGAATCTATCCCAACCATTCAAAGGCTCAATTGACACTTCAAAAACACTCCCCACATCCATATAAACCTCATGATACAATCTGTTTCGAATTCGGAGGTCATTCGGAAATTATACGAGAAAAAGGACGAAAATGTCCTTCATGCCGCAAAAACCCTAATTACCTATCGAGCTCTCATCAGAATGCTATGAAAATTTACAGGGATGTTCTAAAATACCTCAAAATTCAAATGCAATACAAATGGGTTGATTCCAATCCAAATGTACACATGAAATAATGAATTGTCCTTTTCCTCAGAAAAGGGCAATTTGGGCAATTTGTCCTTTACAAGTCCAATTCCTCACCAAATGATCAGCTATTCTAGTTAATCATTTGCATGAACATATGGCAGAAATAATTGGTAAAAATGGGGTGTCCACAGATGCTCAAGACACGTGATCGGTGATAAAGACAAATTCATCTCTCTCAACTACAATGACGGTGGCTATGTCACATTTGGAGATGATGCTAAGGGTAAAATCATAGATAAATGTAAAATTAGAAATACCTCTATCACTATTGAAAATGTATTGCTAGTAAGTAGATTGAAACATAACTTGCTTAGCATTAGTCAATTATGTGATAATGGATATTTTGTTAATTTTACCTCATTTTCTTGTAATGTACATGATGAAAACCAAAACAATGTTTTTGTTGCAAAATGTTTTAAAAATGTATACAACACTTCAAGATGTAACATGTTTTGTCGCTTTACAAAAAAAAGTTGGTTATGGCATAAAAGAGTTGGGCATGCTAGTATGGATTTATTGCATAATCTTTCTAAAAAGGAATTGGTTAGTGGCTTGCCCAAAGCTAATTTTACAAAAGATAAAGTTTGTGATGCTTGCCAACTTGGAAAATAAAGTAGAACAAGTTTCAAAATCAAAGGTTTCATTTCTACATCTAGACCTTTGGAATTGCTACATCTTGATTTGTTTGGACAAAATGATGTAGAAAGTCTCGGTGGTAAACTCTATGCCTTTGTCATTGTTGATGATTTTTCAAGATAGGGGTAGAAAGTGAAGCCAGTGACATTTTTATAAAACTTTGCAAAAAGCTTGAAACCATTCAAGGCCACTCAATTACTCATGTGAGAAATGATAGGGGTAGAGAGTTTAAGAATTAAGACATCGAAAATTCTTGTGACGAAAAAGGTTATTCACATAATTTTTCCGCTCCTAAAACTCTTCAACAAAATGGGGTAGTTGAAATGAAGAATCGCTCATTGAAAGAGATGGCTAGAACTATGTTAAATGAACATAACCATTCTAAATCATTTTGGGTGAAAGCGGTTAATACCGCATGTTATGTGGGAAATAGAGTGGTTATTAGGCCTAATTTGTCCAAAATTCCATATGAGCTTTGGAAGGGTCGAAAGCCAAACATTGGTTATTTTAAAGTTTTTGGTTGTAAATGCTTCATTTTAATTGATAGAGAACATTTGTCTAAATTAGATGCTAAATTCGATGAAGGTGTATTTGGTTACTCTATGAATAGTAAAGCTTATAGAGTTTACAATAAACGCACTCAAACGGTTCAAGAATTCATTTATGTTCTCTTTGATGAAGCTAACCCTTTTACTTCTAAGCATATTGTATATGAAGATGATGTACCTAGGCCTATCCCTCCATTGGAAGGAGTCAATGATCCAATCACAAATGACTCATCAAAAGAAGAGCCAAATGATGCATCAAAGGAGTCCTTCCTCCAAGAAGATGAAGTTCAACAAGAAAAAACTCATGAGCTACCTAAAGCTTGGAAATTTGTAAGAAATCATCCCATTTAGCAAGTTATAGGTAATCCATCTCAAAGGGTAAGCACTCGCTCTAATATTAGAAATGGGTGTGGCAACATTGCATTTATTTCTCAAATTGAACCTAAACATTTTAGTGAAGCAGAAAATGATGAAAAATGGATTATGGCCATGCAAGAAGAATTAAATCAATTTGAAAGAAATCAAGTTTGGGAATTAGTGCCTAAGCCTAATGACCATTCCATCATTGGTACTAAATGGGTTTTTAGAAACAAAAATGATGAAGATGGAAATGTAATTAGGAATAAGGCAAGACTTGTTGCACAAGGCTATAATCAACAAAAATGTATTGATTATGATGAAACATATGCACCGGTTGCTAGACTTAAAGCTATTCGCATGCTCCTTGTTTTTGCTAGTTTTAAAAACTTCAAATTGTATCAAATGGGTGTGAAAATTACATTTCTAAATGGTTATATTTTGGAGGAAGTTTGTGTTAAACAACCTCCCGGTTTTGAAAACACCATTTTTCCCAACCATGTGTACAAGCTTTCAAAAGCACTTTATGGTTTAAAACAAGCTCCTAGAGCATGGTATGAAGGATTAAGTAGCTTTTTGCTCTCAAACAATTTCGTTAGAGGCAAAATTGATACTACACTTTTTATAAAAATTAAAAATAATGATATGCTTATTGTTCAAATTTATGTTGATGATATTACTTTTGGTGCTACTAATGATCTTCTTTGTCAAGAGTTTGCTAAAGTTATGGAAGAGGAATTTGAAATGAGCATGATGGGAGAATTAACATTCTTTCTTGGCCTACAAATTTAGCAAACCAAAGAAGGCATTTTGATCAATAGAGCCAAGTATGTGAAGGACATGCTCAAGATATTTGGCATAGAAGGTGTGAAGTCTAGTCCTACACTAATGAGCCCTTCAACTAAGCTTGACATTGATGAAAACGGTAAGAAAGTTCACCAAAAATTATATCGAGGTATGATTGGTGGTCTTCTTTACTTAACCGCTAGTAGACCGGATATCATGTTTAGTGTATACTTATGTGCTAGATTTCAAGCTAATCCCATGGAGTCCCATTTGCATGTCGTTAAGTGCATATTTAAATATCTTGTTGGAACTCATGATTTAGGCTTGTTATATCCTAAGCATACTTCTTTCAATATTATTAGTTATTCGGAAGCGGATTTTGCCTGTTGTAAGACCGATCGGAAAAGCACTAGTGACACTTGTCATTTCCTTGGCCACTCGCTTGTTTCTTGGTTTAGTAAGAAACAAACTTCGGTTGCTATTTCCACCACTGAAGCGGAATATGTTGCCGTGGGAGGATGTTGGTTTCAAGTTCTATACATGAAGCAACAACTTGAAGACTATAGGTTCACATTCAATCACATTCCAATTCGTTGTGATAATACTAATGTGTGGACCAGCCTCGTGGACGAGGCTTTAGGTGGTGTGAGTCCACATTATCACCGGGCGATGTGATTAGGGGGGGATTTAGAAATCAAAACAAAGGAGTCGCCACCTTATTTTTAAGGAATAAGGAAACCATAAAAATGTTTTTATTTTAAAACAAAACAAACTCCATTTTCAATGAAAAGACAGTCTACAAACCAGAGTTGGATCCGGGGGCTAGGTTACGACGTGGGAAGGTTCCAAGCTTTCACTTGTAGGCACCCACCTCGCCCTAATTAAAGGACTTCTAATTTATTTGGGCTATTTAAATTTCTTATTTCAAACAATCCTAAATAATCTAAATCAACCAAAAAATATTGATATAAATGCATTATCTATATTAGCTATATTAATAATAAAAAAAAATATACAAACAAACCCCTAAAACCTAGGACACCCTACGGGCATCCTAGGGCGGACTTGAGCCCTATTAGCGCCTACGTAACTTACTAGTATCACCCAGCAAGTATCAAAGTCCACGTAGTTCGACTACCCTAGGACTCTCCTATTGTAATCGATCACATCATCAAAGGTATTTCAACCTAATTCAAGACTCTAACTTCGAGAGTTTTTATTCTTTTAAAATCATTTATTTGAAATCATTTCAAATTAAAAGATATTCATAAAATCCAAATATTCCAAAATAATTCTTATCTTTAGAATTAAATTCCAATTGAAAATCTTTTTCAAAGATATTTCAAGAAAACAAATCATATTGAGAGGAATTTCATTCCAAAGTAAAAATCTTTTAAAACATTTCAAATCTTTTGAAAATCAATTAATAATCAAATATCTCATAAAATCATATTTATTTCATAAATATTGCATCAAAAATCTTTTAGGAAATCTCTCGAAGATCGACATCTCAAATCAATTAAAATACTCAAATCTGATAACAATCTTTACAACAAAGGAAATTCCTAGGGAAGGTCAAGTGACCTTCCTAGCCTAGGGTCTCTAACTAGCCCTAAAGTTAATCTAGAAACCCTAAAATCCTAATGCAATGCATGCTAGAATTTAAACAAATAAACAAGTAATCAATTCTAAAGATGCATGAAAATGCTCCTAAATGCACCCTAATTGATCTATGTGAACCTAAGCATATTTCTAAGTTAGATTTGACCCTAAAATAATTTTTGGAAGTGATTTAAGGGCATAAACAAATCTGGACAGATTTGAATATGGACCTTTAACCGCTCTAAAAATCATGAAAACAACGACCAAAAAATGTGAAAATGTCCTAGCATGCTTTCTACATGAATATACTAAATTACTATGCAAAAACATGTCAAAAATTACACCAAAATATGCTTAAATGATCAATTTAAACACAAGAGAAGGATCTCACCTTTGCTCGCTCCCTCGTGCACATTTTATACATCCTAAACCATCAAATCAATATCACAAGGGAAGGATCTTACCTTTGCACGTTCCCTCGTCCAATTTTTTTCATTCAAACCATTAAGACCATGGCAAGCATTCAAATAATCATAAAAGCACAAGTAAAAGACTCAAGACTCATCACATATTAAAATAACAACAAATCTAACCCTACTCGTGCATGCATACATAAAATCACGATTAATCCTAAACATGCATACTAACAAAAGTCACGACCATGCTAACCTAATCATACACATCAACCCTAAAATGCATATTCACATAAAATAGTAATTAAACTAAACAACCATAAGCATGCATCCTAATCACATAAAATCACATAAAATAATATAGCTAACCCTAATATGCATGCTCACATAAAATAATGATAAGAAACTATCCTAATCATGCTTACTCACATAGAATGAAAATAACACTAATTTTAATCATGCATCTATACATAAAATATCAATAAAACTAGCCCTAACCATGCATCTACATACAAAATCATGACAAAGCTAACCCTAGCATGCATACTCACATAAAATAGTAATTAAACTAAACAACCCTAAGCATGCATCCTAATCACATAAAATCACATAAAATAATAATATAGCTAACCCTAACATGCATTAAATCACAATAAAAGATACCCTAACATGCTTACTAACATGCAATCATAATGAAACTAACCCTAATCTTACATGCTTACATAAAATAACACCAAGATTAATCCTAATCATATATATAAGACATGAAATAACAAATAAAAGCTAATCCTATCATATTAAACATACTCATAACAGAAAGAAAGAAAAAAAGAAAATCCATTTCATACGAAAATCAAAAGGGATTACACCACAACCTCATGAACTTATGTAAGAATCAAGGAAAACAAGAATAAGGCTGAGGATTTTACCCTTCAATCTCCTTCTTGGCTCCCTTCCCTCAAGCTCCTAGCCTTGAGTTCTTACTCCTTCAATGGTGTAAGAATGAAGAGCCCCAAAATTTTGTAGCCTCTTCTCTCTAAAACCCTAAAATTCTCTCCTTTCTCTCTTGAACCTCTATAGTGCAATATATATAGAGTTAGGGTTCAAAACCCTTGAATGGCTGAGATTAAACTCTTTAAAAAACGATCCTAAGGCCTAGGATGAGTCTTTCTAGGGTTTGAAAGCTGAAACCCTTCGCATTTAAGCCAAAAAATCAAATCAAATCGGCCAAAATAAGTCAAGGTTTCAAAAATAGCAAAATTGGCTCGAGCCATGCTGGTGGCCGTCCTAGGCATGGACGGTTGGCCGTCCTAGCTGGACGGTTGGCCGTCCTAGCTAGGACGGTCACCATGCTGATTTTCCAAAAAAAGTTCCCTAATTCTAGGGTTTTCGAATTTTGGCCATATTTTGGTCAAATTTGATCCAAATCCGATGGTTCAGGGCTCAAAACGACCGTGCTTTGATCCTCCACATTTTTAGAATGTTTTTGGGTTAAAATCAATTGACCATGGTCAAGGGTTTTAGCAAAAAGCTAGCCGATTGACCCGGTTGTGCCAAAATTGGTCAAATGACCATTCTCTGTTTTGTAAAATTGATCAATTAGGCTTGCACCACTTCTAAAAACATGGTTTCAACATGAAATTGGCACTTAACAACATGTTTTGAAAATCTTTTGTTTTGGTGAAAACGACCAATTCACGGTCAATTTGATCGAAACCCTAATTTGGCTCATCCTTACCAGTGGGATCGATTTTGGGAGAATCCATCCTAACCATTCAAAGGCTCAATTGACATACCAAATACACTCCCCACATCCATATAAACCTCATGAAACAATCCGTTTCGAATTCGGAGGTCATTTGGAAATTATACGAGAAAAAGGACGAAAATGCCCTTCAAGTCGCAAAAACCCTAATTACCTATCGAGCTCTCATCGGAATGCCATGAAAATTTACAGGGATGTTCTAAAACACCTCAAAAGTCAAATGCAATACAAATGGGTTGATTCCAATCCAAATGTACACATGAAATAATGAATTGTCCTTTTCCTCAGCAAAGGGCAATTTGGTCAATTTGATCTTTACAAGACCAATTCCTCACCCAATGATCAGCTATTCTAGTTGATCATTTGCATGGACATATGATAGAAATAAATGGTAAAAATGGGGTGTCCACATAATGCTATCAATATCTCTAAAAATTCTTGCTTGCACTCACGCACTAAACACATTGAAATTAGGTACCATTTTATTTGTAATCATGTGCAAATGGGAGATGTTGAACTAGAATTTGTAAGCACGGACTATCAATTGGCAGACATCTTCACGAAACCTCTTCAAGAGGATCGTTTTTGCACAATCCGGCGTGATCTTGGCATGATTAGACCACTGAAATTGTAATTGTGCTTATTGTTTATCTCTTATATGTTTACTCTTTGTTTTTGTTGATGACAAAGAGGGAAAAAGACTTTCATTGCTTTGATTGCCATATTGTATATGTTGATTACATGTTGATTAACTATTGCTTGTTTTGCAAAATTAAGGGGGAGCTCATGCTCTCTTATTTTTGATTCAAAGTAATAGTTTGTCATCATAAAAAAGGGGGAGATAAAGGAAACAAAAGCAAAATAGAAGGGAAAGAAAGAACATGACACTCCCTTTAACCTCTATCGATAGACAGTCTATCAATAGAAGCACCCAATCGATAGCAACACACCTCTATTGATAGAAAAACTCCTCTGCTAAAAAATATTAACAATCCCTAACTTCTCTATCGATAAAGATACCACTTCTATCAATAGAGAAGTGCCATCCGCGCAGGTTCGAGTAGCAGAAGTGTCTAACCTTCATAAATCTTCAGCAAAATACATTCAAACCTTTAAACAACATCCTACAACCCTTAATCTATTCACATGCAAGTTCAAAAACATGATATCTACTGATTAAGATCAAATTTGCGAGAAACCACTTGGGATTCAACAAAATCAAAATTTAAAACCCATGAATAAAATTGTAAGCCTTGCATGCAGCCATCAAGACTTCAAGGCCAAATAAAATAGACATACAGTCATGGGTTCACTCACCAGCAACCTCAAAGTGTCATACAAACATCAATAAACAACCAAGAATCCAAGACCTCACTATACATGCTTGAAAAACTCATTTTAAAACTTATAAACTTTACATGTAGGTTTTAAAACCCAAAACCCTTACTAACCCTCTTCACAAATATGAATCCACAGGTTCAAAAACACTTTTTGATGACCAAAAACACAAGCTTCAAACTATGACTTGAACTCAAACTTTCCAAGTCCGAAAATGCAAAGAGAAAAGAAGAAGGAATATGGACATGCATGTGAGAACTTACCTCTTTAATGGAGTAAACATAAATTCCAGCGACTTTCAGGCGAGATTCCGACGAGAAATTCGGTAAGACCGTGGTTGCGCACTCTTCCTTCTCTCGGCTGCTCTCTCTTAAACTCACTCTTCTACGAAAATGAAAAGGGAAAAAGAAGCTGCATATTCTTTAAATAGAAAATGGGTGGGATATGCTTGGCATTTTTACAAAAGATTTTTAAACAATTTTTGCTTATTTATAAAATCACCCCAAACTTTATTAAAAGTACAAAAATATAGGTTTTAAATTTTTTTTGGTTATCACAGTTTTCATTTTCAATTTAATGTCTTCAGTTTATTTTTCATTAAATATGCTTACTTTCAATTCAATGAGTAGCTATGCTCAATCAACTAGGATTGATGGGGGATTCTTGATCCACATTCAAGGTATATGATTTCTCACACTATTTCCTAGCTTGACAGATTTGGGTATTGATGATAAACACAGAGTTTGCTCAGATCCACAAGGATTGGCTAGCTTTGACCATTTGTAGACAGGATTTCTTAGGACAGGTGGCACAGGTGACGCTTAGCACTAAAAGCATTCCTTGTGTTTGCTAAAATGTTTGAAAGAGTGTTTAGCATTAATATCCTATAATCTTCAAGTAGATTGGTTTTTATTGTTAAATCTTCCGCACCAAACCATTATTCAATGTAATTTAGGCATGTAAATATTTGGATTTCATTGCTAAATATTCCATCCAGACCATTCTTCAATGTAATCTGGATGTGTCAAAAAGTGTAAGAAATTAGAACCAAGGATGTGAACTGGATAAACTCTAAATCCTAGCTCATTTATTTTACTGTTCAAACACTCAAACAATTTTTATGCATATTGCACAAACCACTCTCAAAACAACCATTGAATTTTTATTTCTTTTTCTCACATTTGAACAAATTTCCAAAACATTTGAACAAATTTCAAAAGTATTTGAAATCTTTCTCGACCCCCTATCCACAAGGACATTACCATGGGACTTCCATGAATTACTATGCTTGCAACTGATAGATCCTACGATTGGGATTGCACTACACTTCTGAACGGCAAGCAATGCTTATCCTATGCCTATAACAGACCTTTTGGTTGATAGAGTGGCTGGCCATAAAATTTATCATTTATAGACGGCCATTTGAGTTATAACCAAATATTCATCAGTGAAGAGGACGTTTATAAAATGGCCTTCAGATGTCTAGGGGCTATAGGTATGTATGCATGGGTTAAAATGTCATTTGGCCTTATAAATACAGGGGCAACATACCAACAGGCCATGAACATCATTTTTCATAACATGACAGGGAAGTCTATTGAGGTCTATATTGATGACATTGTAGTCAAATCAAAAGAAAACCTTGACCATTTAAAAGACCTTAGAATGACCTTTGAAAGAATGATGAAATATAAACTGAAGATGAATCTAGCTAAATGTGCTTTTGAGGTGAGAGTTGGAAATGTTTTTGGGTTTCTGGTTCACCAAAGAGGAATAGAGGTGGATAAGAACAAATCTAAGGCCATTAGAGAGGCAAAACTACCATCAAATAAAAATGAATTATAGAAGTTCATGGGTCAAATAAACTTTTTGTGGTGATTTATATCTAACCTTTTAGGAAAAACTAATGTATTTTCACCATTGCTCAAGCTTAAGGCCTGCGAGGAATTCAAATGGGAAGATGAACACCATAAGGCTTTTGATCAGATAAAAGAGTATTTATTCAGGCCTCCAGTGCTGATACCACCTACACCAAAGAGGAGTTTAAGGCTTTATTTGTCAACTGTAGAGAGGTCTTTAGGAGCAATGTTAACTCAAGTGAATGAACAAGGCCATTAACAGGCCATTTATTATCTTAGCAAAACCTTTACATGTATTGAGCAGAGATATACTCCAATAAAGAAGGCTTGTTTTTCTTTGTTTTATACTACTATCAAGCTAAAACACTATTTCATGTCTAATATGGTATAAGTGATCTCAAAGACAGACCTTGTAAAGTATATGTTATCTCAGCCTATTTCGCAATGTAGAATAGGAAGATGGGCATTGGCCATTTCTGACAATGCGATAAAATATATGCCTCAAAAAGCTATAAAAGGTCAGGTCTTAGCTGATTTTTTTAGCTGACCACCCTAATGAGGTGATAAAAGAAGTGGAAGTAGACTTGGGGGTAATAGAACATGTGGCCTGGAGGTAAGAATTTGATGGGTCTAGGACCGATAAAAAATCAGGTGCTAGTATTGTTATAACTTCACCAATAGGTTTGAAATATAAGCATGCATACCAATGAGGCCTTGATTATAGGCCTTGAGATAATGCATGAGATAGGTGTAAGAACCATTGAAGTCATTGGCGATTCACAATTGATTTTAAATCAATTAGCATGGAAATTCAAATATAATAGTTGGGCTTTATTACCACATTTTCTATTGCTTAACTTGTTTGAAGATGTGGTTTAAATGCATAGACAAATAAATGAAAATGTGGAGGCAAATGAATTAGCACAATTAGCCTTAGGTCTTAAAATCATAGGAGAACAAGACTATAGTCAATTTGTGGTGGAGAAGAAAGCATTACCATCTGTTAAAACTAGAGGGGTCAATCTTGAAGTACATAATATAGACGAAGGGAAATAAGATTGGAGATAACCTATAATTAGGAGACTTACTAATCCAGGTATGCCTTGTGATAAAAAAGTAAAAATGTTAACTGCTCATTTTGTCATGTATGCAGGAGAGCTTTTCAGAAAGACAGAAGAAGGCCTTTTGTTGAAGTGCATAGACCAAGTTGAGGCCTTATTAATAATGGAAGAAATTCATGAAGGGATTTAATGAGCCCATCAAGTAAGGGTGAAAATGAGGTGGATAGTATGGAGGTATGGTTACTATTTGCCTACAGTTTTAGGAGACTATATAAGATTTGTTAAAGGTTACGAGTCTTGTCAAAAACATGGCCAAGTTCAACATGTACCAGCTACAGATTTGAATTATATTGTTAAGCCATGGCCTTTTAGAGGTTGGGCTATTAATGTTATAGGAAAAATCTATCCACCTTCATCAAATTTATATTGTTTTATTTTGGTAGCAACCAACTATTCTACAAAATAGGTCGAGGCAACACCTATGAAGGTAGTAGATCAAAGTGCAGTCATAAGGTTTATAAATGAGCATATTATCAATAGATTTGGATTGCTTGAGACCATAAACACTGACCAGGCAAAGGCATTTCTGGGGGATCAAATTAAGGTCTTTGCCAATGAATATGGAATTAGGTTGTGGCATGAACAAAACCATAAAACAAATTTTGAGTAAAATGTTGGATGATAATCCAAGGTTGTGGCATTTACAATTATCTGATATTTTATAGGCTTATAGGACATCCTATAAGGAGGAGAGTATTAAGACCACACCTTATTCTTTAACTTTTGGCCATGATGCAATATTACCTATGGAGGTGACAGTGCCATCATTAAGGGTGGCATTTCAAAATAATTTACTACCTTATGATTATAATGAGGCCATGTTACTAGAGTTAGAAAATCTCATAGAAAGACTAAGGCCTTAAATTCCATCGAAGTTCGGAAGAAGAAAATAACAAAGGCCTATAATAAAAGAGTTAAGTTCAAGGCCTTTTCAATAGATGATATAGTTTGGAAAGTCATTTTACCTTTAGGATCTAAGGATCCAAAATTTGGAAAATGGTCTCCAAATTGGAAGGGACCATTCAAAATAGTGAGGGTAATTCTAGGTGGTGCATATTCTATTCAAGAATTAACTACTGGACTTATCATAAAGTCAATCAATGGACGGTTTCTAAAAAGGTACTATCCTACCTTATGGGAGATTGTTCTAAAGCAAAATTCATAAAGTAATATATATATAAGGCCGTTTGCTGTCAAAACAAGACCTTTAAATAAAAGTGTAGAGAATGTAGAATTGTTCAAAATGCAGGAAATTAAAAGAAAGTGAAGAAGAAATGATAATTGTCCAGAGGTTATCAAAATAAAATTCAAATGGCTTAACCCAAAAAATTGACACTCGGGGCCTTGTCCCATTGTGCCACCAGCTCTAATTCCTTGTCTTTGGCTTGTCTTGCTTTGGTCTCACAGGTGATCAATGCCATAGAAGCGAAGGATTTGTATTCAATGCCCAATCTTTTAACATTTTTCTAACCATTAGAAGCCCCAATTGTTGAGCTTGCTGGGTGATAGCCTGTTGAGAAGGGATATCGTCCTTTTTAGTAACCAAAGCAGCTTATAGATCAGCAATATGTTTGCGAAGACCTTCATCATAAGAAAGAAGCTTAGCTAATTTGTCTTGCTCTGCATCACGATTGGCTCGTGACTTAATGACAGTAGGCACAAGAGTATCAATTGAGGCCTTCTAAGTTTGACGACGCCGAAGAAGAGCATCACAAGTCTTTTTATCTATGTAGCAAGCTTGGAAATCTTTCACCACGTCTGGAAGTAAAGCTACATGAGGGTACATGTAGTCCATCATAGAGGCCAAGGCCGGTACGTCTTTTAGAAAAGTGAAATATTGTAGCAGATCGCGAGCCATTTCAAGGGAAATATTGGGGAGAACAGCTCGGTAAATTTCTAGGAATTGAGCTTTAACAGTGGAGATTTTGGCTTCGGGAGGCATTTCCATCATGGGTTCAAGAGAGATAGGGGTAGTAGAGCTTTCAACCTTCATAGGGGTGGCATCCAAAGAAGCAATCCAAGCCTCAAGATCTTCAGGGATATCAGACAACACAATGACAGGAGGATCAGGCATGGTTGAGGTAGCAGTAGATTCCTTTTCCATATGTAAAGGGTTGATATCAGTAGAAGGTAAAGAACCAACAGAGGTCTTACACCTTTTTGTGGGAGGACTATCTGCAAGCAAACTCATACCTTCAATCCCTGAATCATCATCATCATCATCATCATCATCAGAAATAACAATGGGAGTAGTACTGCCAGAGCTTGGAGATGACTTAGATGAGGCCTTTAATCCATCTGAAGATCTACGAGGACCATGGCCTGGCTTCGGAGTAGACTTTTTCATTTTTGGAAGATCTTTTGTAAGAGAAGAGCTGGGAACATTTTTAGAGGGCAAACTGGTTGGAGCACTTACGGCTGAAAGAAAGAGAAGATAAGGAGGTGCATTCTTTTTAGGAAAAGCTAAAACAAGTGGTATAATTTACCTTTCTTGACTGTTTTTCTGGCTTTAGGAGGCCTTGAAGGTTTGGCGCTTTCTGGAACAGGGGGCTTACCCTTTGTATTTTATAAGGCCTTAGACAATTGGTCGAGTAAATTCGGAGGTCATGGTAAGACACTTTTTTATAACAATCAAGCCACCATAGTTTAAAAGATAAAGTAGTTGATGGTCTATTTGAGAGGTGGGGAAGGACAAAATCCCTTAGGTTCTCTAGATAAGTAGAATTTATCTCCCTAAACTTGTCCCATTTATCAAAGATCTTTCTCTAAAAGGGGAGAGAATTGACAGAGTAAAGAAAGGGAGGAGCAAGAAGACTTTAGGTAAAACCAAACTGGCGGTTGAGGAGATTAAGAGAGTAATAATCAATCCCAATCTTTTTATTCCTAGGATCAAAATTGCCACCATAATGAAGATCCCTACTAATGAGATATGAAGCCCAAATAAGCCTCTGCTCAATTTGGTCATTACCAACAAAAGAAGGCTGAAGGGTAAACCAATGAGGGCCAAATTGACGTTGGCTAAAAGGTAAAAAAACATGGAATCAGGATGACCAAAAGCAATGTTCCAAAAGAAGGTGATGTAATCAGGAAATGATTTTTGTTCAAAATAAGGCCTTGTCCACTTAAATCCATAAGTTGGATAGGCCTCAGGGACAACATCACATTTGAACAAATCTGGGAAATATTTATAAAACCACAACTGTAACAACCAGAAAGGACCTCCAGTTACCCCAATAGACTTTTTACACATTTCAACAAGGCCTCTGGTGAGACAAAACAAAGGGAGCCAAGGCCAATTTTCGACTTGAGGCTAGGGCTATGGCAATCCTATGATTTTATTGTGTCATTTGACCAGCAGAGAAACACAAAACAAATCAAAACAACCACATCAACAAGAAGGGATAATGCTCTTGCTGAGAGATATTTGGGGAAAAGACTGTGGGCGTATATTCTGATTTTTGATATACTGACCAGGAGGTGGTGGCATTTGAAAAAGAGAAATCTAAGCTAATCCTATAATCATAAATTGCAGAAGGAATGTCCCCAGTGGGAGGAAGGCCAGTCAATGCACACACATCGATCCATTATAGTGGGTGACATAGGTCCGCAAGGGAAGACAAAAGCATTTAGAGATCTACTCCAATAACAAGTAACAGCAGCCATAAATATTTTTTCCATGGGGAAGGTATGTTTACTCAGCTGTATATGGTGATAAATCCCTAGGTTTTTCCAGAGAATGCCAAATTGGGGTTCTAACTTATCAACCCACGTATTTTAATCTAGACCAAGTTTTGGCCAAGTTCTTGGGGTTTTAGACCACTCAGACCAACATAAACCTTTAGACTCAAGAAGAAGGTTTTCATTGACAAAAAGAGGGTAATAAGATTGAAGTAGATCAGGAATAGAGGGACAATAAAAAAAAAAAAAGGACCAATGATGTTAGAGGAAATTACTTGGTAACTGATGACCGGATTGAATTGCTCTCGAATATCGTTTGTGAGCTTCTCAAAGTCCAAAGATGGAGGATTTGTTGAAAAATGGGCAGACATTTTGAGAGAGGCTAGGTTAAAGCTAAAGAGAAGATGAAGAAAAAAAAATGAAAACAAGAGAGAAGACGATATAAAAAGGGTTAGAAGAGGAGGTAATGATGTAGGTCATGTCTAGCAACCTTTCAACTGATTGAAGTTTTGTTTTCTAAGGCAATAATAAATACTCATGGTAAGGGATTTGATTCATATTTGAATTTTAAACCCATTTAAAGAGTTGCGCAAATTTCGTGGGATTTGCAATATGAAGAAAAGGGGTTAGGAGTCCGTTTTAGTTTGAAATTCAATTTAAAATTGAAACTTTAAACGGGGGGCAAAGTGTTCATCCAAAATTAACCAAACTCTATAAGCAAGAAAGAGAGAGAAAAAGCTGGCAGATTTCAACACGTGTAAGGAAATATTAAGTGCTATGTATCAGTGTATGGAAAAAGATGAAGCTAAAAAGAATAGAGACATGTGGCAAAAGAAGTTAATAAAATGCTTGGAATTATTAAACACATGGAGGAGCAAAGAACGTGGGATGAGGCTTAATACATTTCTGCAACAAGCAAGTTGGTAGAGAAGGTTCATGGCCCACGATCCAAGCCATAAACAGTTAGTGGGCCATAATTGTGGGTGGTTTTCCCACCATTATCCAGTCGGTTATTGGAGGCTATATACAGAATTTGAAGGAAGAAAGCAGGACACATAGGGTGTGTTTGGTAGGGGGGCTAGGAATCTTTTTCCTAGGAATGTCCTAATAGGGAGGTTTGGGTGTGGCTAGGAATCAGGAATAAGATGACCAGGCTTGAAGCCTGAGCTTTTTTTGTTTGGACCATCAGCATCACAACAATTATATATGAGATTACAAAATTACCCTCCATTTATGAGTTAAATATTTAACCAAAAAAAATCCATTAAGCACTAAAAAGCCCTAAATATCAATAATCACATATAAATCTGCAGCTATATATATATATATATATATATATATATATATATATATATATATAT
>JAESVK010000912.1:2395550-2417324 GCA_017140935.1 Hamamelis virginiana | reverse complement strand
ATATATATATATATATATATATATATATATATATATATATATATATAAAACCCATGTTTAGCACATGAAATTGAAGTAGGGGGTAGAGGAATTGGTCGACTCATCAGGTGACGACGCAGGGAGACGACGACATAGGGGAAGACGACGACACAAGGGGACGACGCAACAGTTTGGTTGCCGAGAAAGTGATGGAAAAAAAAGAAGAGGAATTTGGAAGAAATTTGTCCATTAGGTAAAGCCTGACCTTTGCTGCATGCATTCTTCTCATCTTCTTCTTCTTCTTCCATTGATCTGCTGTGTGTGATCTGCCGTGTGTGTGTGGGTCGTGATATGTAGGACAGATGTGGAATTAAAATTTGGTAGAGTGTAAAGGGAGGGATACGCTCGTTAATACCAAAATATGAGTGATGCATTCCCGGGCTTCATTGCTCAAACCCACGCTGAGAAGAGTTTTCACATTCCCCTTGTTGGTAAGAATCCTTACTCCACCGGGTTGTCTTTTTGACCCCAAACCCACCATCCAAACAATGGAAAGTGAAGCCTAACCCCAAACCCACCGGTCAAAACCCCCTACCAAATGCCCCGACAACGTCATCCAATGCAAGCCACTTAGAGCTATTTTCATTTTTAAGCTTTTGTTCGAATGCATAGTTCTTAGTTCTTAGTTTTGATTTCAGCAATCAGTTTCCAGTTAGTCATTTTGTTATTTCCAAGTTCATTTCTAGTTCTATTGACACTTCAGTAGTATGATTATCGGTAATTTCTCAGTCGGCCATGGAGTTTAATTCCTGTTTTGTGAAGTCAATCACTATAAGTATTTTTTATTTCTTTAGTTGCTCATTTGCTTTATATTTAATCAATGAATTATTCCATTTCTTATTGGTTCATCTTACTTTAAATTGTTAAGTTTAGTTTCTTAGATCTTCACACACTAGAACCCAAGAGGATAAACCTCTAATCCTTATCAATTGCTTCATTTCCATTTCTTTTAAAGTGATCAAATAGGCATTAGGACCACGTCCTAATTTCACGGCCTAGAAGGTGCTAGAGGTCGTGTTCACACGGTTATTTGAGTTCAAGCTCTGGCATGCCCGTGTTAAAACTTTTACTCTTGAGACCGTTTTACCAGGAACACAAAGTTAACAAAACAACCACCAAATGTCTCTAGAATAACCTAAACAACCACAAAATGTCTCTAGAATAACCTAAAATCCATTGGCTTTAATGGTCTCTGATGATACCTCTTGCCCCATGAAGGCCATGATCAATTCCGATAGGGTTGTAGTGCAATACCCATTTAACCAAATGTTCTTGGTTATACTCAATGGCCTAGAGTTGCCTCATATACCTTATATTATATAAAGCAGTCTGTGTGACGTGTGGTTGCATCACAATCATGCTTCGTTTTACAGCATTTGGAGGCTAATTTCGATGGTTTTACACCGTAAGTACTTTGATTTAGTTAGTTTTAGTGTTAATGTGTGTTCTGTGCTTTTTGTAGGAAAACCCGCAAAATATTCCATTTTGGAGCTATTGGAGATCAAGTGAGAGAGCAATGCATGCTAGGAGCTTGGTTCAAGGTGGATTGCATGATAGGAGGATGGTTTGAGATGGATTTAATGTGCCAAAGTTGATAGAAAAGTGTTAGAAGCCATTTGGAGACTTTTAGAGTTGTGCAGTTTTTTCCCGACGAAAACTTCCAACTTCAAATGGTCATATCTCCCTCATCCGGACTTCGATTTCGACGTATGACCTATCGTTAGAAAGCTTGGGAAGTATAGTTTCTGAATTAGGGAGGCTCATGTTGAATTTCAAAGTGCCCTATCGATAGGGTAGCCAAACCTTATAGATAGGCCTATCGATAGGTGCCTTCTTGGGTCGAAATTTTGCAGCTGAAAGCTACCCTATCGATAGGGGGTCAACCCTATCGATGGGAGGTTCCTCGGGAAGCGTGTTTTCGACTTTTTAAGCTATTTTCAGCCTATTTTTGGTAGTTTTATCAGAGGGGGAAGGTACACTATAAATACACCCTCTAAGCCTGTTTAGAGGGGACCGGTGATCTTTTGGAGGCTTGACCTAAGCTCTCTCTCTTCTCTCTTCTCACTTGGGATTCTTGGTTGCATATGGAAGGAATGAAGAATCGTGATAGCTCTCATGCGGCCATGGACAGCTAAGCTTCTCTCTTAGGTTTAAGATGAAGCTTCTCTCTACTCTCTTGTATTTGTAAGTTTGGATTTGGGTTTTTTGTATAGTTTATGGTGATTGCACAACAATAAGAATGTTGCTTCTATGCAACTTAGTTTTAATCGATTTTATTCATTAACATATTTGTTTTCTATGATTTCAATTATGTTTGTTGTGCAATGGTGCTTATCGAATATGTATATGTGAAGTAAGATGGTTCATACCTTACTTGGATGGATTGTGCATTCTTGTTTGACAGTCAATGCCTTAAAAAGGATGAACCATGCTTGATTCATATATGCATAATCATTATTGAATGGTTTATTCTTGTAGTTTAAATCATCACTACCATGAATATGCATGAACCCTAATCAAACTCATGAATGCAATTGATTCGAGTTAAGTGGATTCGAAAACCCAAGGATTTTTATCATTTATTTTAACTTCTTTAGTTTAAACAAACAACCACTATCAAATCAAAGATTGTTCTTTTAACTAAAATCGAATTCGTTTTATTTTCTCATAACTTAGCTTTTAGTCCCTGTGGATTGACACTCGTGCGAAAACCGAAGTTTCAACAAATTGAGGTTACTAGTACGAGTTCACTTTTATAAATTTTAAATCTTGATTGTAAGCAAGGAATAACCTCCCTTGTTTGGACCGATCAACGTGGCACTGCTAACTTTCTTTCCCTACCTCCTTTGCTTTCCTTCGTTCTCGCTCTATCTATATTCTTTTTAGTTCTTGCTACAGTATTCACTGACGTATCATTATTTTATTTGTCTAACTTGGGAACGGTTATTCATTTAATAATATTTAATGAAATTTTCTAGTGTTTTAACTCATTATGTTTTCTATCTGCCACTGCTCTCCATCCCGCTTTCTCCACCTAAAAAAATCCAACCATCTCTACTTGATTCCTCTTCATCTCAAAGTGTCTTCTAATCTAATTTTCCAACGACGAAGTTCTGCCATGTTAAATGTAGTTTTTTTTTTTTTTTTTGAAACAAAGATAATGTTATTACATAAGACACGGCCTCTTTACAATATTCAGGAATCATAAAGCTCTCAAAATGGTAGTACATCTGATACAAAAGGTAGTTTTTGTTTGATTTTATGGTTTTGCTCTTTTTATTTATTTATTTATTATTTATTTTTTATAGATTTAGTTGTTGTGAAAACTATAAAACTTTTATGGTTTGCTCGATGATTGAGCTTATTATTGGAAATTGAATCATTGTTGGGTATTGGAAATGTGGTGAAATGGATATTGCTCAGTAGTTATTTGATAGAATGCTTCTTTGCAATTGGTAGTTGACAATAAGCTGTTATGGTTTTTTTTTTTTCCATGGTGTTGCTCTGTTTATCATAACCAAAGATTGTTCTAATACTGAGATTGGTGGCGTTTTGGGTTCTTGGAGAGCTTCTTCGGTGTCAATTTTTTTTGTCAAGGCTGAAGATGATAGTGGGGTTCATGAAATTAAAGTGCATTTGGCTACTAACGTGGAAAGAGACTATAGAATTACTGCTGCCCACAAAAATTGCGCTAAACATTGGTTTAAGATAAGGGCAAATAAGTGAGTAAACAACCTTGCTTTCTTTTTCTTTAATTTTTTTCACAGTAATTATAGTATTCAGGATGTTTCTTAGCACGATGCAAATTATGATTTTTACAAGTATTCAGGATGTTTTTGTGAGATGCCTCTATTTATCAATTATGATTATATTTTCTCCTAATAACTACTTAATTATGAGGAATCGTTTTTGTTAATTGTAATTTCTTGAAGGCCTGCTCTTGAAATTTAATGGTTTGGGGGTTTTGGGTTTTCAATTATAGTATAATATTTATTAGATGAACTCTCCAAAGTATATTGGAGAAGGTTTGTTCTGTTTTAGGAGGATGCATACATGAGGATTTTTTTCCCATTATTGGAGAAGATAAAGAAGATTATGCTATTTAAAGAATATTATGCTAAGAAGGTTTGCTTTCTTTTTTTTTTTTTTACTACAAGATGGAACATTTACTTGAGTTACTCTTTCTTACTTCTTAAACTTTTATTTCAATTAAATTCGTTTCTTAACTCTTACATATTTGCGCAGGTTCTCTCTATTTCTTTCTCTACAATGTGTTGTTTCTGAAATTTTTTTCCAAATAAACAATATCTTGAAAATGCATCAGTGGAACATAGAGACTAATTACTAATAATCTAATTAAAAAAAAAAAAGAAGGTAAATATTCTATGGAAAATTATCTGTAATTAAATTTATCTATAATCTTCATTGAGGTATCACTATTTCTGCTTCAACTTTTGATGCTTATTCTCAGTTATTTGTAGTAGCGTGTTTGTTTGTTTCTTGGGAATATTGATCACACTTGACATAAACTCCCATCTATCAATTGTTGTTGTATAATGTTAGTACTTTGGTGTTTCTTCACCCTTTGCCTTTGTGTTCTCTCCATAGTTCATCAAGAATGGATGCCACTTAATATTTATTAACCAGTAGAGAGCTTCCCCGATCTAGGCTGGTTTAGTCAAATAATCAATGATCTCGAAATGGTCTTTACAAATTCGATGAGCACCAGCAACTGCTATTACTGCGACACGCGCCAACCTAAAATTTGTAAAACTTTGTAGTTTTACAATAGTTTTACAAATGAAGTTCTTAGATAGACCAAGCATCTCTACTTAAGTCTCCCATTATTTCAAACCCCACTTATCATCTAATTAGTGAAAGAACCTTTGCCATATTCCTAATTATTTGGATAATTATTAGTTAGTCCCTCCATTAATGGAGAAGAGGATCTCTTATCACAAAATGTTGATCCTTTGCCAGAATCCTTCAAAATAGTTTCATATTCAAAATTAGCTAGAGTAGAATTAGGGTGGGATAGTAATAGATGGGCAAGCTTGACTATAGATTACCAAAATAAAATTAAAGTTTCAGAATAGTTCTGTCTAAAATTACTTTTAAAACTCAAAGTTACACTTGATTTAGAGAGATGAGTGACAATCATTTTTAGACAACTTAAGGGGTATAGGATGATTAGCTAAAACTAGGCTCCGTAGTGTCGACCACAATCACTTTTGATTTGAAAACTTTGACATATAATTAAGAGTTGGTTTGGACATAATCTAGAGAAATATGTGAAGAGATGATTTTCCAAAAATAATTTTAGAAAAAGCTAATGCAAACAGACCATAAGTTCAATGGGCGTGAATATCTGTGTTGTGGCTCTCCAAAACGGTTCATTACTAGCTAGCTAATGATGCACAATAGGTGAGCTATGAAACACTCCTCGCAATCCTAATTTCGATTTATTTTTAGAACTCATCGAAATTAATTCTTTTTGCCTTGGTGTTGGTTTGGACTTTCTTACTCATGACCGCCAGTGTTCTAATTAACGTAGAATTTATTTTGTTTAGCAATTTTACCATCTCAAAAATAATTTATTTCTGACATTTGGATGAAAATCTTAAAAGAAAAACAGTATGATAGGTATGGGACTTAAAAGTGCTTTTTGGAAACTAAGAAGCTTTGAAACAAAATGCTACCATTGCTTTTTGAAGAAAAAACATTTTGATATTCTAATTAAGCAATTTTTCATTTTTATTTTTAAATTTTGGAATAACAGCATAGGAGCACAGAACAATGAAGTGTTGTGCCCCAAGGTGACCGATTGCCACTATCATTTTCATAGAAATGGATCTATTAGTGCGGCTAAACAATATGAGATTTAGAGCCAGAGTGTAGAGGTCTAGATGGCAGTTAGTTCTATGATCAAAACTTACTTTTTGTTTTGCATGAATAATGCATGCCTGTAATATATACTTTTGAAATTATTGAGCAAATAAGCAATTTGTTTGGACTTTGAATCACATCACCATTACATTAATTTCCCTCAGTTGAGTTGTTATGCTGCGCGCATCTCCCTTTTATGTTCATGATGTTGCTTTTTGGTGGCTATTTTAAACTTCTTCACTGGACTCAACCATTTTTTTTTATTTTTTATTTTGATGCGGGGTTCAAATCTTTAAGTAATGGTTTAAGTTTAG
This sequence comes from Hamamelis virginiana, assembly GCA_017140935.1. Classification (NCBI taxonomy): domain Eukaryota; kingdom Viridiplantae; phylum Streptophyta; class Magnoliopsida; order Saxifragales; family Hamamelidaceae; genus Hamamelis; species Hamamelis virginiana. The sequence continues at coordinate 2,411,085 of JAESVK010000912.1, read as the reverse complement.
GGTTTAAAAGACATTGTAGAATTAATTTCTCATTTATTCAATAAAGTAGATGATTATACCCTATTTATCATGTGCCCTTCAAATCTCTCTATAAAATGACTTAGGTGGCATTTGGCGTAACTTCCTATAAATGAAAGTCATTTTTGGAGAAGTAATTAATTCCTAAGATGGACTTTCTAATAAGTCATTTAAAAAAAAAAAATGTGTTTGGCATATATAGATTTTTAAAAGTCCTTTTGTATTTAAAAGTCCTTTTGTTATTCTTTCTACAAATATGGGTTTTCAAAAGCCTTTTTTTTACTTCTTCCAATTGAACTTCCCACAACCTGACTTCTTCTAAAAGTCCATTTGGAAGAATTGATCACCAAACACCCTTTTTTTTATTTTTTTTCCAAAATGACTTGAGGATAGGAAGTCCGTTTGGAGTCTCCCAAAAGCTACGCCAAATGCCCTCTTAGACTACCATATTATTCTCAATATTTCTTTAAAAGAGTATAGAAAATAAGATTCCAAAGGTGGTGCCTTATGAAGCAGCCTATATCTTGGGGAAGCCACCTTGCAGTCTCTCCTTGTGATATGCATATGTAAGGCAACAATAATCCAGCCTTTTTTTATTTTATTTTATTTTTATAGTAGTGGTGTTGTTTTTGGTGGCTGTTTTAAACTTTTTCATTGGACTCGACCTTTTAAACTTTTCTTCATTGGATTCAAAATGTGTAAATTTGGTAATGGTTGAACTTCGTAGAGGGGCAGATATCTGTTTGTTTAGTGTGTGTATATATATATATATAATTTTAGAGAGAGAGAGATGACACTAGATTGGAAGCCTATTACAAAATAAGATTAATATCTAACCATTCATATTAAATATGAACGTGGAAAGTCAGTAATATTTTTATTTTTATTTTTATTCATTTTTCTTTTGTAAAATCCGGCCGCGCATCGCGCGGGATTTCGACTAGTATATATATATATGGTGCGGTACAACTTGATTGGAGTCCATAGCTAGGAAAGCTAGGGTGGTAGCTAATTGTCTTAAAATTGCAAAATCTAGATTACTGAGATTATGAAATTGACCTTAGGGCGACTAGGCGACAACACCTACATTAATTAAGTTTATTTGATTTTGTTTTACTTTTACTTTGTAATCTTGTGGAATTAGACTAATAGGCCTAATTAACACGTAATACAACGCATAGGACTTCTATCTTTGGTAATTCTCTCAAATCGGATCTATATATTGTATACTACTTTAATTAATCTGTGTGGACAACCATATATAATTATTTGGGTTAGATTCCGGCGATACAATGTATTCTTATCCATGGTTTGTTACATAGTATGCTTATTATTCATGGTCTGTTATACAGTATGCAAAACTCAATGGAAAGCAGGTATTTTGAGAAATAGATACTTTGATTAATGTGATTTTTGGCATGGGGGCAAGTAGTGTGTAAGAGCTAGCAACATCAATCCAACGGTTTGTTTCTCAAAATTAATATATCCCACATTGATTTTTACAAATCATGTTTCAAATCATAGGTAAAAATTAACAAAACAAAAATAAAAATTCATCCCTCACGAACCTTATCAACCTCAACCACTTCAGATAAGAAAGCAATTTCAATATCTCATCAACTCAGGCCTCATGCTAAAACCAAATTAAAAACAATTAGAAGCTAGAGACCTTCCCATCTACCCGACCTGCAACATTAATCAAATTAAACAGCTAAACATATCCCCCCCCCCAAAAAAAAAAAAAAACCAAAAAAAAAAAAAAACCATCTAGCTAGGCTCAACAGAATAACCAAATGAGTACTTCCACCAAAATCATACCTCACAACTCTTCTATACTAAACCCCACATGCCAACCAGAATACCTTCCAATACAAACAACCCAGCATCACCATACGACGCAACCTCAAGAAGTAAATTGAGGGAGAAAGCTAGGATGAGACCGATCCAGGCCAAACACCAAAAACCCAACAAAGAGACAACAAACCATTGTCGTCATAACACCTCAGTTCACTGAATCAAAGCCACCAACTTAAAAGAAAGGAGATATATGCACTATATATGTATTGATACTCGATTTAGCCATTAAATCTGATACCATATATATTCTCTTCTTTATGAAGATGGACAAGAGATGAAACTTCACCTGCCAAGTTATTCCGACAGAAGCAGATTTCTATATTCAAAAAAGACTCGTAAGTTGGCACAGTAGTTAGTACACGAACAAAATGGTTCTAGGATATTTGATTGGCCGAACATGCATATATGTAGAAAACGTACATCCCTTTTGCCATCTATGAAAGACTCAAATAAGGTGAAACTAGGAGACTATATCTTCCTTTCAAAATTGTTCAAAACCTGCAATAACTAATTCGCCGTCCACCCCTTTTGTCTTCTTAGAACTGAATAAGTAAAATGGCAGTTTAATTTCCTGCTTGTGCATCTCAAACTAGCAGGAAGATGAACAGCAAGAAAACTTAACCATATTGTATTTTATCATATATTTGAATTATGTAATTAATCACTTTATATATCATTTGTATCTCTCTATAAATAGAGCATGTAATACAAGACAAGATGTGGAATATATTTTGATTCAACTATCCCTAATCGATAATCATAAAATGAATAAAACTAAAACGCGGTCAAGATGAGATTTACCGATCCAAATTACACGATGGAAACAGGTAAATTAATGGTTCAATATTTATATAAGAAACTGCAAATTTTAGGCACGTCTCATATATTAATACAAAAGGGTGTGTATAATGCATGCTAAACGATTTCCTTGCTATGTTATCATAAAATGAGATGCCAAGGAGCCATATCCAGATCGATCAGGAGCTAGCTTATTCAGTTGAACCCAAAACAAAGTTCCAATTACAATAATAATAATAATAATAATAATTTTTCGAAGTCCATTTAATTTATTTAATTTCTTCCTATACTGGAAATAAATATAGCTTCTTATTTTGCACCCCATATATATATATATATAAATGTTCTAGTGAGCATTTGCTGACTTTAAGCTAAAGTAAGCAAAGAACACAAACCCTTGTATTGGAATCTTGAGATGAATCATTCATTAAGTGAATGAAAATCCAAGGGCTTGTGTTCTTTGCTTATTTTAGTTAAAGTCAGCATTTGCTGGCTAGAACACTAGCCAACATTTCCAAAATATATATAGTTACATCAGCTTATATAAAACCAGATAATATTCCTTTAGCTATCTCTATAGCATGAAACAAGACCACCACAGTGGATATAGGCACACTCAAAGCTATAAGTGCGGCAATTCCTATAGCCAAACTGGGCCTTATATTCATCAAATAAGATTGCAAGAGTCCTACTGCTTCATAAATATCAGAATCATAATGAGCATAATATTGCTTCTCCCATTCCATCCAATTAGAAGGCGGCACATGCTTTGTTTCTAACAATTCCATTTTGTGAATACGCATCCGAAGAACAATCATGTTCTCATCCACGAGCTTCCCACCATAATCTCGTCCATTATTGGTTCCTCTCATTGCGGTAATAACATTAAAATTTCTACGAGCAGCTGGTAGTAGTGGTGTTCTTCTCCGGCAGGGCGACCACTTAACAGAAAATGGCCAGCGGGGAAGTAGTGGGGAAGAAAGAGAGGCTGCTGTTTCCATATATATATATATATAGATATGAAGTGTGGAGAGAAGGTGAAGCAGCTAGTTATATATAGGTGCAAATTAAAGAGAAGAGAAGAGGTAATTACGTGTTGTATATATTAATTTAAAAGTGGAATACTTAGGCGTGAAGGGGGAAGGAGAAAGCGTGTGTGGAGTAATACGTGGCATCATTTGGTTAGTAAATGAGCTAGTGTGTGTCGTCACTTGCATGGGGGTGCCGTGTGGTATGGTTGATTCTTAAATGAGATGGACATGGAAGATTAATGACTTTGTGTTAAATCGACTTGAAGGTTCATTGAAGACGCCCTATAAAGCAGAAAGAGAACCCAAGTAATATTAAAAAAAATAATAATAATAATAGAAAAAGAAGAAGGAAAAGACACCCTCCAATAGAGTCAAAACGTACAAGGTTGTTCGGTGGAGTTATGGACAAAACCACCGAGTGGGAATGTTATTAGGGGTCTCAATCATTGCTCTGATGCCACACATATATATATATATATATATATATATATTAATATTTTTTTACTTTTGAAAGAGATATCTTTTATTCAAATACATGATATTTATTTATTAAAATTGGAATTTTGAAGAAAAATATTAATTTCTATTATTAAAAAAAATTTGCAAAATAAGATTTTTCTTACACTAGTTTAGGCTATTCTAGCCTCCAATCTTAATTTACCCAACTTTGGATTCTAGCAAAATTGGTTTAATTTATGCCTGATGAGAAACAAGTGACGGATCGAGATTAGAATTAGTCAACACGAGACATGCTAATTGATAGAAATGGTCAATGGTCAAGCTAGGCATAAGTAATTAGAGAGATTGGATTATCTTTGGTTTATATTCCTTGATTTTCACCCGTAATATGCGGTTATAATGATTAAACGGGTTGGGTTTGATGGATTTAATAATTTTTTTGTATGTTAGTTTGATTGGCGGGTATAAATGTGATAATCCACCCTAAATCCGATCACATCCATCAACTAATTATATATAAATAAATAGAAAAATGCTAAAGTTACCGGATCGAATTTCCGCATGTTTCCCGTCAATAAAAATGTTGTTTACGCTGCTTCTTCTTCTTTTTTTTCGTTGTTTTGTCTTTAAAAAACACAATGAAAATAAAAATACAATAAAAAATAATAATAACATTTTAAAGAACAAAAAGGTCATAATTTCTCAAAGTTATATTTTTCAAAAACTAATTGTTGGATCACTATGACTTTTGGCAGACATAACGTACATGATAAAAGTATCTAATCCAACAGTCAGTTTTTTAAATTTTTCATCACAAGTGGTTCTTTAAAAGGATACCTGATGCAAGAAGCATCATGAGCACCTTACATTAAAAGTTATGAGGAAGAATTCTATTTTGATCATACTGATAGTTACTTCTCCAAAAATGATTCTACAAAAACCTAATACATGCGGACCCACCCATAATTATGAGGAAGAGTTCTATCTATTTTGATCCATTGCGTGTTCCCATTTTGTATATTATCCTGGGATTGAATAATGAGGTGAATATGTCATAGGCATGGAATTTCAATAATAAATAATGACAGAATTCTCCTCGGGAAATGGGCAAAATAATTCTAGAAGACTTAAAATATTTAAATAATGAGGACTAATTTTTCACAAGTAAGGCCAAAATTGTACAGAGACATCAAGACATTGGTGTCCTCCATTGTCTCTGTATTCTTGGTATAATCATTAATTTTTTGACGCCTCAAATCATGAAAAGAATTTCCCTAGCTAGCTCTCACATTGCAACTACAAATTTCAAACTTTTTTATTTTTTTGACGCCCCAACTTGAAAAATAAGCGAGGAAAGTAGTTAAGAGAAACGATAGAAATGGACATGAAAGAGGGAGTGAAAATGTTAAAAGGTAAATGGTTATTATAGGAAGTGACCCAATTACTTTGCTACACATGGCGATTATTTTAGATGATGATGGGTTCCTACTTCCTAGTTAAGAACGTGGGAAAGTTACCGGTATTGACATTGGTGGTCACTAGCTTGGATCAAACCCGCAAAGTTTTTCAACGTGCGCGTGCATTTTATTGAAGGAGAAATTATAGTTTTGCCATTTCAACTTATACTCATTTTTACCAATTCGGATCCGGATATAGTAGTGATCTCATATTGGATCACTACGTAGTGATCCATCTAATGTGGTCAAACCTATCGTAAGTTTATAGTAAAAAATAAAAATCAATAGATCTAAGCCAATTTTAAAAATAATAAAATACTGAAATGCTAGCTAATAGACCTCCATATGGTCAACTGTAAAAGTTTGACTGTGAAAATCACAATAATTGGGTCAAAAATCACAATGATTAACTAAATGCTGAAGCGGTCCAAATGAATTGATCTTACGTGTGCTTGTTGTTACTAGCTAGACTACACACGTCCATACAATCCACGAATGCCAAGAACACAAACTAAGCCTTCGTGTACGCCTACGAACTCATTTAGATTGAAGGAGTGACTACTAGAGTTCCCCATGATATTTCAAGGCTCCAAATCCAAGAGCTTTTATTATGGCTCTTAGAGAAAGAGAGAAAGAGAAAAACCAATATATGTTTGAGGATGAGTTAATAAATTATTATTTGGAATTATAAGAGTCTATATAGAGTTATTAGAGTATGAATCAATCACTTAGGAGATAACTCTAGAATTAGAATGATGATTATCCACCCAAGTGAGTGGATATTGGTTCGGGTATGAATCCGACCCAATAATTATTAACATCCTGCATTTTTTTAAATACACGAAAGTAGAGATTCTACCATCTGGCACATCATTTGGTTTAAAAATTTTAATCTAAAATTTGTATATATGTTTAGTATTTTTTAAAAAAAAGTTTTAAACACAGACATTAACTCCGTATAGTTTTGATTTGTTGTAGCAGTATTTAATTTCACCCTTTTAAATGAACCATTTAATTGTTTGATAGAAAAATAATTTGTAATATCTTAGAATCATCTTTTGACCTCTCATAAGTTTTTACATATATTTTCGTGAGAAATTCATACGTTATTTTTTTGTAAACTTATTTCCCCATATAAGAAAAAATTCACAGTAAATAGTTTACATAGAGAAAAGTTACTAAATTTTGTTAGAAATTACTTTATGTTTGAAACATCATATAATAAAAGTTTTAGCCAATAAGAACTAATGGAATATATATGAGTAAATACTGCACGCTAAATTCGTTGAATGATAAAAAAAGAAAAAGTACTACAAATTAAAATTTTAAGAGATCACTGTGATTTTTGGTATACATAACATATATGCATAAGTATAGTATTTAATCCAACAATCAGTTTTTCAAAATATACATCCCACAATTATCTATTAGCTTCATGCTTACTTAAGGTTATGTCAGCATATATATTCTGACACACATATATGATTCATTTCTCATGTATGTCATTTATGCCAAAATTCACAGTGATCCAACGGTTGGTTTCTAAAATATGCTACCCTAAAAAATTATTATAATTAGAAACATCACAGTTTTTTATTGTGAGATTTCTTAAAATCTGGCTATTGGATCATTATGATTTTTGGCATAAATGACATACATGATAAATATATCTTATCCAACGGTCGGTTTCTCAAAATATTTGACCTACATAGATGTTTTGAAAATAAGGTGTAACTATAGATGTAAAATAAGATGTAAGGGAACCTGACCTATATATATATATATATATTAGTACTGATCCTGTGCACATATGTATGAGGTCTTCAATTAATTGTGGATATGCATTTTGAAAAACCGACCGTTGGAATATGATACTCTTGTTGTGGTTGTCATGTAGTCAAAGATCACAGTGATCGGTGTCAACATCTCATGATACTCTTGTTGTGGTTGTCATGTAGTCAAAGATCACAGTGATCGGTGTCAACATCTCAAAATACAGATTGTGAAATATTCTGATTGATAAAAATTGTCACAATTTTTTTCAGTAGCATTTTTGAAAAACCGACCATTGGATCACAGAGATTTTGGGCATGCGTGACATATATAAGTATATTATCTAATCCAACGCTTAGTTTTTCAAAATACATATTCAATAATTATGAAATAACTTCAAAAAAAAAAACTAATTATTTTAAAAATGAAAAGTTGCAAACCAACGCCATATATAAACTACTAATTAAGAAGTGCATCTTTTAAATAATTAGTTGCTTTGAAAACCATAAGAAGTTCATTAGAGGCATGCAATGAAAACCAACCCCAGTGTAGTGAAAACCATATTGGTATAGTGAAAACCACCCCCCTGCAATGAAAACTATCTCAATGTACTAAAATCCATCTCCATCCCGGTGCAATGAAAACTATCCCAATGTAGTGAAAATCATCCATATATATACAGATTGAGACGATTAGAGAAAGAGATAGAAAATTAAGGAAAGAGAATCATTAATTGGAGATGAGGGTGAGAAAAATCTTATCTAATGGTATGATCCATTTGTTAGAATTAAGTTTGTTATGAGGGTAAATGTGCTATTTCTAAAAATAATTTTAAAAAATTTGGACTTTACACGTGAAAGAAAAACTTATTAGGACTTATGACGCCAAAGAAATTCTTTAAAGCCTTTGTGCAGCAAACTTCTATAATTTGAGACTTCCGATCTAGTCAAATTCCCATTCTAAAATGACGGTTGCATTCTTGATGCACCAAAATTAAGTTTTGTTTTTCTTGTCCTTTTGATGATGATGATCCAATAATTCCATAAACTAGTGAACCCTGATCTGCACCATGGGCTATGGGCTTAGGGTTAGTGAAACCTAGACTGGAGAAATAAAAGAATAAAAATGAAAAATAAAATAAAATCGAATGACTTAGGTAATATTAAATTTTCCTTCTTAGCTATAAAACTTCTATTTTTGTCATGTACTTGAAAAGGAAAAGGAAAGGATAGCGTTAGGAAGACAAAAGAAAGCATTTGATGAGACATGATGAAGCCAGGTGCCCTTCAACATGTTCGATAAGACAACCAGAATAAAGTTACCTCTCAATAATTACTTGACAAAATACTAAATGATAAGGGATTCAGTTGATAAATTAAGCATGGTATTGCTACAGCTTGTGATGGATAAACTGTTTAAGCACAAGAGATAGAGAGAGAATACTATTAATTAAAGCCAACCATGGCTGTAGAGATGTTTTGGAAGAAGATTCAACGGATGCAAAAGCGACTAAGCGAGTCATTTCAACAAAGTCCATACTATATATATATATATATATATATATATATATATATATATATATATATAGAGAGAGAGAGAGAGAGAGAGAGAGAGAGAGAGAGAGAGAGAACCGAATCTGTAGCGACGTCCTCATGCTCTTATCATAAGGACATTTTCACTGGTAGAAGTATTTCTGAAAAATTGACCGTTGGATTAGATAATCTTTATATATATGTCATGTCTGCCAAACATCATAGTGATCTAAATGTTGGTTTTTAAAATACAGATATTTAAACAACTTTGACAGCATCCAGCGGTATAAATAGTACTGTCAAAGCATTTCACGGACTGTATTTTGAAAACCGATTATCGGATCATTGTGATTTTTGGGAGACATGACATTCATAAGAAGATTCTCCAATCCAACGATCGGTTTTTCAAAATATCATTCGTATGGCTTCCAGAAGGGACGTCCTTACAATAAGGAGCGTAAGAATGTTTTGATAGGATTGCTTCTGTGTATATATATATATATATATATATATATATATATATATTTATATATTTATATATAGTCCTGATCTTATAAGCTATACCTCATTTTAACTAAAATCAACCAAGAACACAAGTCATTGGATTTTCATTCACTTAATGCATGATTCATTTCAAGATTCCAATCCAATGGCTAAAAGGTCTTAGCTGATTTTAGTTAAAATGAGGTATCCCTCATAAGAACATTTTTCTATATATATATATATACTGAAATGATGAGACAGCACATAGGGACGAAGCCAAAAATTTAGGTTAGGGGAGGTGAATTTTAATTGATTATTAATACTTTATCCCAATTCAAAAAATCGAGAATATTTGGTTCATTTTTATCGAGTTGATTTGAGGTAGAAAAAATCGCAAAAGGTTTTAATTCATTAATATTTGATAAACCATATTGGAATTAAAATGTTATACCTCCCAAAAAGATTATCCCAAAAGTGTATCTCAAATGATGTGGCAGATAATCCAACCTTATCATTTTTAGCAAATTCTTTTATTGATAATAAAGGAAAGAAAAATGCTGTGTCCCAAAAAACTTGCCCCAAAAGGATAAAAGTGTATCCCAAATGATGTGGCTATTGACATAATCTTTCTCTTTTTTAGCAAAATATCTTCTTGATAATAAGTGAATGTCAAGATTCATTTAGGTTAGTTTTTTGGAACAATTTTTTGGGATATATAGCATTGCTGTGAATGAAGGGTTGGCATTCATTTTATTTACTTTTTTTGGATTTTTTTTTTTCTTTTTTTTTTTTGTGGATATATAGCATTACTGGACCATATTTCCATTCAAAACATTGGGGATTTGAGTTGGCAACTTTGGAATTGGGAATTTGGGATGGGTTAGGCCTTTTATAGGAAGGGAAAATTGAAAAATAAGAGAGGTAGGAGAGTAAAATGAAAGGGTAAAAGAAATTGAAGGGGGCATTTTCAAGATTTTCAAAACTTAGAGGGTATAAATTTTAAAAGAGAAAATGCCAGGAGGGCAGCTGCCACCCCTCACTTGTTAATGGCTTCGTTCTTGACAACGTAATGTATGCTTATATAAGCTTATATAAACACGAAGTTCATAGATAATTATGGGATATATATTTTTAAAAAATTGATTATTGGATTAGATACTATATACTTATGCATGCCGTGTCTGCAAAAAATTACAATGATCCAACAGTCGATTTCTTAAAAATGTCACTAAGAAAAACTGTAACAGTTTTCAGAAGTCACAGTTTTTTATAGCTATATTTTAAAATTATGACATTGAATCATTTTGATTTTTGGCATGCATGAGATCCACAAGTATAATATCTAATTCAACAGTCAATTTTTCAAAATATGCATTCTATAATTATTTATGAGTTTTATGTTTACATAATTTATATAAGCATAAATTGATCATATCGAGAGACTGTACACGTGTGTGTGTGCATATATATATATATATATGGCAAAGTATGCGGTACCATGTTGTCGCCTCTCCAAGATGGGGTCCAATCATCCACTACCACATCATGAAATGATGAAAAGCTTGAGGATTAAGTCATTTGTTTAGACTAAAATTTTAAATTTATTCTTTTGAAAAAACAACCTAGGATATATACAACCCCAATGATTTCCTAGCACCCTAGAAATTGCAAAATCCAGATTACGATTATGAAATTGACCTTAAGGCCACTAGGCGACAACACCTACTATTAAGAGATGGTTTTCTGATTAATAAATTTATTTTATTTTGTTTTACTTCGATCAACATTGTAATCTTGTGGAATTGGACTAACTAATATGCTAGTTTCATTTCGTTTCTTTTCATTTTTTTTTTATTTTCGTTTTTGCTTTTTTTTAATAATTACATCATATATGTCCCCAAACCTATAAAACTAGATTTTATGTTTGGATTTTTCTATACTTAGGTTAGTTTGGATATTGCGACACATTGTATAAAGTGAGACAAATATATGATATATATTTAGATGATATAGAAATGATCCTATAAGCGTATGCTTACATAAGCTTTTGTAACCATGAAGCGAATAAGCGAATAGATAGTTAATGGGATACATATTTTGAAAAATTGGTCATTGAATTAGGTACTATACTTATGCATGCCAATTAAAATCACAACGGTTGGTTTCTCAAAACTGTTACTGAAAAAAACTGTGATAGTTTTCAGTAGTTACAGTTTTTATGGTCTATATTTTGAGATATTTATATTGGGTCACCATAATTTTTGGCATACATGCATAACATCCATTAGAATAATATACAATCCAACTGTTAAGTTTCCATTCCCACCTAAAAGCATAAGCTTGTAAGTGGAGGGTCCAATACAGGTATAAGAAGCTATAACAAGCCTTTCATTTAGGCAATGTGAGACAGAGCGGATTCTATTCTTCTACACTCCCCCTCACGTGCAGGTTCGTTTGGACATTATCACCTGGATAACCAATGCTTTGATATCATATTAAGTTTCCAAACCAATCTAAAAGTCTAAGCTTGTAGGTGGAGTGCACATACAGATATATGAAGTTATAGCAAATTTTATATTTAGGCGATGTGGGACAAATTGGATTTTATTCTTCAACCCTCCCTCTCACGTGCAGGCTCGTTTGGGCATTTTCACGTGAATAATCAATGCTTTGATACCATGTTAAGTTTCAAACCTAAAAGCTTATGCTTGTAGGTGGAGGGCCCAATACAGGTATGTGAAGTTATAGCAAGCCTTTACATTTAGGCGATGTGGGATAGGGTAGATTCTATTCTTCTACACTTCTCCTCACGTGCAAGCTTGTTTGGGCCTTGTCACGTGGATAACCAATACTTTGATATTATGTTAATTATGTGAGATATATATAGTAGATTCTATTCTTCTATACTTCTCCTCAAAGTGAATTTTATTCTTTTACACCAACACTCAGAATTTCAAATTATGTATCTGACATATAATTATCTAGCTTCAATTTCATTGTTGCTAAATTAAATCACAAGATGTAAGTCTTAATTAGATATGATGACTTATGATTGCAAACCAGCTAGCTGGTGGGAATGCCTCTTCTTTAGTGTATACTAATAACAATAATAAGCGCGCATAAGACGACTTACATGGTTCAACTATAAAGAATTTTACACTACGCGGTTATAGCCGCAATCTTTTTATTTTTTCTAACCCTAGTAGAAAAAAATATTGGATCAACCATTTAACCATGTGAAAAATATATAGGCGCATAGCGTATATACTAAAACCCTCAGCGATGACGAAAGTTATATTTAAAAAATAGTTTTCATATACCATCATTCTATCATTCTATCATTCTATCATTCTATCATGGAACTTAGTCTGACCAAAAAAGAGAAAAATAAATAAATAAATCATTTTACCAAATCGAGGAGACGTTTTGGGTACGTGCTGGTGGTTTCATTGTCTTACTACTCTGGAGGACATGATTAATTGTTACAGGTATTACGGAAGGAAATATTGTAATTAATGTTATAATGCTCATTTATGAAAGAGTACTGCTTCAATAACTTTACTAAAAGGACTATAATTCTGTTAAAGCTAGGACTTGTACTAACCTCTGAATTAATATATGCATGTAACTGATGTTGTAAGATCATAAATAACTATTCATTTCTTAGTTTGGCTCTATTTGGATTAGTTTTGCATAAAATAATTTTTGGAAAACTATATTTTTTTTTTCACATATTTTTTTAGAGTTACATCTAGGGGCGGAGCTACATTTGGGCTGGGGATCGAGGGCTAGAGCCTGCCCCAAACTTGCCAAAAAAATTTATATTGTATTCTTAATTTTAGACGCCAGTTCGTAAAACTGATCGTTGGATTAGATGCTCATCTTCTATATGTCATGCATGCAAAAAATCATAATAATCCGACGGTTGGTTTTGAAAATTGTCATTGTGAAAATATGCAACTTATTTGTTTTTCAAAATTTCACAATTTTTTTGACATCAGTTTTTTCAAAAACCAACCGTCGGATCACTGTGATTTTTTGCAAGTATGACATACAAAAGAGGGACATCTAATCCAACGGTCAGTTTTACAATATGTCATCTAAAACTAGCCATATGGTGGCGACCTGACGCAAAGTTGCGTCAGGCCGGCCTGATAATAGCATTATATATATATATATATATATATATATATATATATATATATACATACATACGCGCGCGTATGCGTGAGAGTGTGTATGTGTATGTGTGTTTGGTGCTTATTCATTCTTTATCTTAGTCTAGCGTAATACTAAATCTTGGCTCCGCCCCTAGTTACATCTAAACCATTTCTTCACATCATAATAGTAATCCGATAAACGGTTTTCAAAATACAGTTCGTGAAACAATTTGACAGTATTTACTATTGGATGCTGGTAAAGTTGTTTAAATGTATTTTAAAAATCAACTTTTGGATCACTACGATTTTTGGCAAACACAATATATATAAAGTGAAAGTGGACTGACAATAAGAAGCGTAAGAACGTCCTTACATGATAGATTATATATATATATATATATATATATATATATATATATATATATATATGTCATGCCTAATGTGCATTAGGTGCTAATATATATCAGGTGCACCTAATGCATCTTGCATTATGTGCCATCTTGTAGAGCCACTTGCACTATAAATTTTGGAAAATTGACCGTTGGATTAGATACCCCTATAATGTATGTCATGCTTGCCAAAAATCACAGTGATCTAACGGTTGGTTTATGAGAAAACTGACTGCTAAAATATGATAACATTTTAAAGAACAAAAAAGTCATAATTTTTCAAAGTTACATTTTTTAGAAACCAACTGTTGGATTACTGTGATTTTTGACAGACATAACATACATGATAGAAGTATCTAATCCAACTTGCAATTTTTTAAAATTGCAAGTGGTTTTGGAAGAGGGCACCTGATGCAAAATGCATTAGGTGGCACTTGATATTAGCCCCTCTGTGTATACACACACACGCAGCCAAGATGAGATTTAATTACCAATATTTTAACTTGTTGTGACGTACTGTATGTGGCCAGTGGGATCGGAAGAACAGCTCCACATGCATTACACAAACTACACGATGGAATCAGGTAAATTATTCAATTTTCATATTACAAAAGGGAGTGTATATATAATGCATGGTAAATGATTTCCATGCTATATATGCTATCATAAAATGAGATAAACAAAGTTCCTATCATAAAAGGATTTCCATTCAGGTCAGGAGCTTATTCAGCTGTACCCAAAACAAAGTTCCAATTAACAATAACAATAATAATAATAATTTTTTCCTATATTGAAAATAAAGGATATATAGCTCCTTCTTCAGCTAACTAGCTTGCACAAACATCAAAAAATATCGGCATCTTTCAGCTTTGCATGATTTGTTTTTTGTTTCTCAAGTGGCGCAGAACCCTACCCTACGTACCGAAAACTTATATATTAGCTCAGATATTAAAACCCAGATAATATTCCCTTAGCTGTCTCTATAGCATGAAACAAGACCACCATAGATGATATAGGCACACTCAAAGCCATAAGTGCAACAATTCCTATAGCCAGACTGGGCCTTATATTCATGAAATAAGATTGCAAGAGTCCCACTGCTTCATAAATATCCGAATCATAATGGGCGTAATATTGCTTCTCCCATTCCATCCAATCAGAAGGCGGCACATGTTTTGTTTCTAACAAGTGCATCTTGTGAATGCGCATCCGAAGAACAATCATGTTCTCATCCACGAGCTTCCCACCATAATCACGTCCATTATTGGTTTCTTTCATTGCGGTAATAACATTAACATTTCTACAAGCAGCTGGTAGTAGTGGTGATCTTCTCCGGCAAGGCGACGACCTAACGGAAAATGGCTGGAGGGGAAGTAGAGGGGAAGAAAGGGAGGCTGCTGTTTCCATATATATATATATATATTGCTTAAGATTATATACGAAGTGTGGAAATGGAGAAGGTGATCGAAGTGGATAATATGTGGTTACAAGTACTTGTATAGAAGTGAAGTTATTAAATATATGGAGATATATGGGAGGGAGGGAGGTATTTATAGGTGCAAATTAAAGAGAGAGAAG
>JAESVK010000912.1:2372932-2395540 GCA_017140935.1 Hamamelis virginiana | reverse complement strand
ATGGGAGGGAGGGAGGTATTTATAGGTGCAAATTAAAGAGAGAGAAGAGAAAAGGTTACGTGTTGTATTTAAAAGTTAAAAACTTAGGCTAGAAGGGTTATGTGTGGGGAGAAACCGTGTGTGGGTGGACGAAGTGTGGTAAGTGGTATGGTTGATTCTTAATTGAGATGGAAGGTTCACTTGCTTTAAATTAAAGAAGCGTTAAAATGATTTAATAATATATGCATGATAGACCCCACACTGCTTCAAGGTGCATTGAAGATACCCTCTAAAGCATAAAGAGACCCAAAAATATTAATAAAAAAATATATATAATGGAGGAAGAAGGAGAAGGCACCCTCCAAATTCAAAGTAAAGTGATTTCGGGAGAGATATGGACAAAACCCAAGTGTGCACATTGCCAAGTGGGAATGGTAGGGTTTCAAATCATTGGCTCAAAATTCTTATGTTTTTAGAAAGCTAGAGATACCTCGCAATACATGAAAATAATTATATGCAACGGATGGCTAGCAAAATTGGTTCAATTTATGCATGCAGGCAACAAGTGACACATATTAGACTAGGATTAGTCACGCCTCCTCTCTCTCTCTCTCTCTCTCTATATATATATATATATATATATATATATATATATAGGGTCACGTACCCTTTACCATTATTCCTACCATCCATTTTCAAAACACCAGTGTCGGTTTAATATTTTGAAAACCGACCGTTGGATTAGATACTTTTCTTAAATATATCATGTATGCCAAAAATCACACTGATGCAATGGTTGGTTTATAAATTATGTCATTGTGAAAATTTATTATAATTAGAAACATTGCAGTTTTTTACAGTGAGATTTTTTAAAATCTAATTAACCATTGGATCAATATGATTTTTGGCATGTATAACTTGTATAAGAAGAGTATCTAATCCAACTGTCGATATATATATATATATATATATATATATATAGAGGAATGGTAGCTAGCATCAGTGAACCTAATACAAATCATATGACCTAGCTTCTATAGAACTATTTGAGAAATACATTTTAAGAAACTAACTATTAGTTTTGATACCCCTCTTATGTATATTATGTCTCCCAAAAATCACCATGATCTAATTGTTCACCACCAAAAAAATATTAAGCCAATAGAAAAGAGGCATGTAGGTAATTAAATGATGAGTTTAAGTGATAAAAAAATTGCCAATCAACAAAAGACACATGTCCAAATCAGTTTTGAAGAAAGAAATTTGAAAAAAAAACAAGAATTTCCTCTCTTTTTTTTTTTGTTTTTTTCCTAAACAACTGCCAAATAACTGCTATGGCGGTTATTTTTTGAATATTTAAACATGTTTTGGTAGTTTCTTATAAGAGAATGATACATTTTTCGTTCTCAATCATTTAAAAATCAGTCTACAGTAGTTATTCAAGTCAGAAAACAAAATTTTACAGCCAAGTGAAAGTTCCAGATTGGGTTGAAGACGGACAATCAGAAGCTTCAAACCAATCACTATGCAGCAAAACTCCATCACTGCAGTGAAAGATAACCATGAGAGAAACGCAGCGGAAATATGTTTTAAAATTTTCTCCGTGATCATCATCCCAAGAATGAACTCAAACGATGAAACGAATCAAACATAATAAAAATAAGCATCAAAATACTTACTTGGTGTTCCTTTGATGATTGCAATCCTTGATCTTCAAGTTCCAAAGAATATAGAAACCTCCAATATTGAAGTCCACACAAGCATAAAACTCCTTGAACCCTTAATTCTTTACAACCCTTGTAAAAGAAGCAAGCTTGGAGAGGAAGAGAGGTAGTGCACGGCTAGAGAGAGAGAAAATCCCTAAGTGAAGCTCACGGCCCCTAAGGTTTTCTACTTTCTTTTTGTGTCTTCTCTTTTAGGATGATGGGATTGCTTAGTGCTAGCATGACCCCATATATATAGGTAAGACTCTTAAAATTTATATTTTGATCCCTTACTCATTAACAATTAATAACAAGGACCAAACTAATATAAATTAGAGTATTCCCCTCCCACAAGTTCAAGAAACTCACTTATGCCCTTTTATGTGTGTGACTCATTGGGTTCATCCCAACCTAGTAGTGGCAGGGAACATCTCAATGTCTCCCAAAATAGAAACTTTCAATTTTTGGTTTGATTGGAACAATTCTAATTTTGTCATTAATGACAACACTTATCATTAGGCCTTCACTAGTCATGAGTAACGTCTAACAACATATCATGACGTACCCTAGGTGTGGATGAATATACCTGTATAAATGAACCCTTCGTGCATACGATAATCCTTCACCAAACAATGCCATAATTAAGTTGATCGGGTATGGATTCATGTCAAACCCTAACTCAATCTAGTGTTATCAATTCACTAAAATATAATCTCAATTAGGTAAATCCTTGAAAATTATTTTCTCGGTTTCCTACTGCTTTGGCCAAAGACTTCATTGAGATAATATTTGTGAATTAACATTGACATTCTCCCTTTCATATTAAAGGTGGTGATCCCCTATTGCACACTCACCTATCTTCATACATAATTCACTAGAGCCAATAAGTACCGATTACACCCTAATGGTTAATGGAGTACGAGATACTATCAAACTTTAGCAACCTATGTATAAGATAACAAGTGGTGTCTCAGGTCTTAGGATTACAAGTGTGACTATACACATGAACAGATTTTGGCATACAAATAGAATTCCATAAGCTGTACTCATATTGGTCACGTTCGGTGCACTTATTTTCTAACAAGCACCCATAGGTCTACTATAGTGTCTCTACACAGATGGCATGAGACTCACCATCCTCCCATAGGAGTTAGTATAACATGTGCTAATCTTAACGGTTTATTATCGTCCAAATATATAAACCTATGATCAGGAACTAATCTAGAATAGATGTACTTGAGAATTGTAAGTCTCTCTATCTCAACACTTGAGATACAATTCTCTATCATGCTATCCAAGGACTTTATCATGAACAGTTATTTAAAACACAAGTTTACATGATAATAAAAGCCATTTCATAAATGAATAAATTTTCATACATGAATTATAATGAAATATAAGTTCCCTAAATACAACCTAACAATTGGTTTTATGGCATACTCAGTACACATAGACTCCAAACATGATGCGGGAGCACTTGACACTTGTCAACATCTCATTTAACACGGGTTAAAGGCAGTTACTTTTCAAGTCGATTTATAAATAAAGAAGGAACTCTTCATGCAAAGGGTGCCACAACCACACAACACAAGTTCTTATTACTTATCTCTCTTCTCATCTCAATGTCTCTATTGACTTAAGATTTCTCTTCTCATCCCATATTCAGTAAGTCTCTCCCTTTTTTTTTTGTCTACAACTCTCTCTTTCCGTCATTCATCTATCCTCTTCTTCTAAGATCTCTCTCTCCTCTTACTATCCTTTTTTGTCTAATGAGATAATATAGAATCCATGTTTCGAAGAACTTTAACAGAAGTTGTAATTGTTATACCAGGAATGGAGGTAATAATCTAATTACGTGGTTTCTTTGAATCGTTTTACTTGTTGTTTTACTAGTTACATTTCAAGTTATTTGAATTATTTTGCCTTGCATAATTAATTAAAAGTCCTCTTTATTGAGGCAACACCGAATTGTCACAATTGCCTCATTTTATTATTTTGGCTCGATTATCTTCGAACCAATCATTTACCTTGAAAAGGTGCAATGTTAACCTTTCTGGCATGCCCCCACTAAAAACCACACGTGTGCAGTTACCATCTTGAAGATTTCTTTAGGGAACATCTTTTTTGGCACACCCAGTGGGACATAAATGGCATAATATAAATATATATAAATATATATATATATATATATATATATATATATTGCTACGATGACAAGAAGAGTAAGACAAGCAGAATCTTCAAACCAATGTGAAAATAGGCCAGAAAATGGTCTTGAAATCATTCTTGAAGATTCTAATTTACTTCAAAATGAAAGAAATTCTAGGGTTGAAGCTAATACAGAAAGAGCCAACCTTTCAAATATTAATGCATAAACTTTGTTACAACTTGCAGTACAAGTTTCAAAGATTTTTCGGCCAATAGTGGCTGAAATTAATGTACAATTACAACGAACCATTGTCAATACTATGAGTAATCAAGTTCCTTCTATAAGTGAAGAGTTAAGCAATGGTTTGCAAAAGAAAAGCAATATAATTCCATTATTCCCACGAAATTCCTTGTTGGGTATTCCTCCTCAAGTTCATTTGGAACCCGGGGGGTTGACAGGGATAAGGCCGATATATGTCCAAAGTGAGAATATTAGACCATTAAGTGATTTTAATGATGCAAGTAGATTGAATTCGGTTAGTAATACCCAACAAAATGATTTTATAATGCCGATTTAAATGCCTACGGTAACAGATGCTAATAGAGTAAGTATTAGTTCTTTGATGCAAATAAAAGTAATGTGAACAATACTTCTCATTATAATAAATTTATTAGGCCTGTCTACAATCCAAATGATATTGATAGATCTGCATCTGTTCTTATAGATCCAATTCAACATGCAAATTTACCCTATGATACAAATAGAGTAAATTATAATATTGCTAATACAGTTTAACCCGGGGGGTCTTCTTTACTAAAACCAATTGTTAACCAAAATGATGTTAACAGGCCAATAGTTGGCCAAATAAACGTAACTAGGCCTTATGTTTCTTATATATATAGTTCCTTAAAATAAATTTGAAGGTTCTTCAATGCCAATGCAATTTTATGGTATGGGAGATGAAAACAGAATAGTTACTACACCTTTTGATGCAAGTCAAATTGGTGTGACCAGTATCATTCCTCAAATGGAATTTAGAAGTAAAGCCATGTTAAGTCCTATTTATGGTCAATTTGAAGTCAATAGGCCAATAAGTACATCTTTTGATGCATATAGGATATGTGTTCCAAACATAACCCTCAAGTGGATCTCGAGGGTTCAATAGGAATGAGGACAGATCCAGTTAATAAGGTTGAAGAACATGGCCCTAGACCACCTTAATATAGACCTAGACCAAGAATCATCCCTCAAGTTTCAGTAGAACTCAGGGGATCATTGATATCAAGGCCAATTTATGGCCAATGTGATGTTTATAGGCCAATTATTGGCCATTTCAATGCAATCTCGATAGAAACTTTAAGTTCTATTCCTTAAGTAAAACTCGGGGGGTCCAAGTTTCAAAGTATAAAAAGTCATACCCGAAATGGATTGATAGAGTTCATGAGTATATATATATATATATATATATATATATATATATTAAAATTTCCGGAAAAGGTATGGATAAGAACTCATTTTCTTTAATCCAAAAGATTGAAATAGAATTACATGACATTAACATTCCAATAGTTGGATGACTAAAGGATATGTTTTCATGAAAGACCAACAACAATTATATAATTAGCAAAAATATGTTTATGGTCTTAATACTTATACTTTGCCTTAAAATTTTTGCAGGAACAATGTCACAAGGATGATCCTGAGCCTGTAGACAATCATGAGGAAAAGTATAAAAACATGGTAGATATCCCAAACTTTTCCTTGAAGAATATTATTGTGAAAGTCCATGATTTGGAGTTTCCAACATGGAAAACCATTATGTCAGATTGGTTTGAAGGACCGTAAATTTGGCGAATGATCACCAAACTGGGAAAGTCTTTTCCAAATTCATAGTGTTGAAGAGTGGTGCTTATCATTTAAGAAATTTAAATGGTTATGTCCATCCAAGAAAAATTAATGGCATGTATCTTAATGAATATTTTCCCACAATGTAGGAAATTATATAACAAAAAACATAAGAAGCCATTAAAAATTAAAAAGTGAAAGCAAAATTGTACTAGGAAAAAAACTATATACCAAAGAAATTGTGGCATTTACATGCAAAATGAGATAATGTCATGTTATTTTAATTACATCAATTCAAAACTTTAACGAGTTTCTCATGATGTGGGAAGTATGTGTTGGGACTGAAAATCCCAGGAACCAATGATATGCATATAGACTATACCAAAAAAAAAAAAAATTAACAGATTAATCATATGATCAAACGATCTCTCTAACTCATACAAGGCGTAATAGGGTCATACCTTCGAGATCACTCTGGTTTGATCTCGTTACAGCACGTACTAGATAGCCGCACGATCAAATCCAAATATGCTTGATCGAAACTTTCAAGCCTTCTGCTGTATTCCTCCGTATGCCAGAACAAGAGCAAAGAGTGGCTCTGTTCGTGCTTTAGGGTTTGATGGCTGCTATCAGGGTTTCTGATATTCTGAATGTTTAACCCTAACAGCTGAAAAATGTGGCATATAAATAGGATGCAGCAGGGACCTAAGGAGAAATAAGATTGGGCTTCTAATGTAAATAGAAAAACCTAATTCACTCTGAATTAATTTTCTATTCCATTAATTATAATTCAGTCCACTAGAGAATTATAATTGCACTCCCCATCTTATCTGGAATTATATTTCGAGCTCCATGTTATTAAATACTTATTTATTTCCCCACATTAAGATTACAGATACTCGTCCATTAAATTAAATTACTGACATTTTCTTTAATTGACATCTGTAAATATCCTTGAGACTTTCCATTTAACTTATTTGATATGTCGGATATAAAATCCATCTGCAGGGTTTGACATAATCAAATCTTATAAGCTTCCTCAAGGGGGTATCATCAATCCCTATACCGGGACGTGGATTCCGTTAATAATTAATATTCACCATACATTTAATGCCGTTACCTAACTCACTGAGTTTATTGACCTTTAAAAGATCTCACTCTTTATGACTCAAAATAACTAATACTAAATGTATGTGCACATTAAATATTTTGGGATTAAGAACATAAGTATTCATAATAACCATGAAGTATAAATTGTTTTATATGTCAGTATTAAAATATTACCCCAAGACAGTCCTGTTCAATACACACAAGTGTACTAGCACAAGAAGTTGGAAGTAAACCGTTCCCCATAGTCAAGACAGACCTACTGAAATCTTGTGCTACATAGTTACCGATGGTGTGTCCAACTCCATCTCATATTGTGAACAATAAGCTTATATTCTACAAGAACTGATGA
The DNA here is from genome assembly GCA_017140935.1 of Hamamelis virginiana. NCBI lineage: Eukaryota > Viridiplantae > Streptophyta > Magnoliopsida > Saxifragales > Hamamelidaceae > Hamamelis > Hamamelis virginiana. The sequence continues at coordinate 2,388,405 of JAESVK010000912.1, read as the reverse complement.
TCTGATCTTATTTGTTTAACACGTACTCTACACACCAGATCATCTACTATGTAGAATAAATGACACACATGCATAACATTTGATATATAATATAATGCGAACATTAGCTCATACAGATTCTCATTGAAATGGAAATACCAGAATTTATTAATAAATAAATATCAAGGTTCAATACATAAAAGTATGGCTTTTAGTATATAACCCTAACAGTATGTTCACTACCAAAAAATATTAAGCCAATAGAAAAGAGGCATGTAAGCAATTAAATGATGAGTTTAAGTGACTAAAAAATTGCCAATCAACAAAGGACACATGTCCAAATCAGTTTTGAAGAAAGAAATCAGGAAAAGAACCAGAATTCCCTCTCTTTTTCTCCAAATAATCGCCAAATAATTGCTATGGCGGTTATTTTTTGCATATTTAAACCTGTTTTGGTAGTTTTTAACAAGTAAATGATAGATTTTCATTCTCAATCATTTAAAAATCAGTCTGCAGTAGTTGTTCAAGTCAGAAAATAGATTTTACAGTGAAGTGGAAGTTCCAGATTAGGTTGAAGACAGACAGTTAGAAGCTTCAAACCAATCATTATGCAGCAAAACTCCATCACAGCAGTACACAAGGACTCCAAACATGATGCAGGAGCACTTAACAATTATCAACATCTCATTTGACACGGGTTGAAGGCGGTTACTTTTCAAGTCTATAAATAAAGAAGGAACTCTTCATGCATAGGGTGCCACAACCACACAACACAAGTTCTTATTACGTATCTCTCTTTTTATCTCAATGTCTCTATTAACTTAGGATTTCTCTTCTCATCCGATATTCAGTAGGTCTCTCCCTTTTATTTCGTTGAGAATTCTTTCACTCCCTCATTTTTCTATGCTCTTCTTCTAAGATCTCTCTCTCTCTCCTCTTACTATCCTTTTTTGTCTGATTCACTAATATAGAATCCCTGCTTCGAAGAACTTTAACATAAGTCGTATAATTGTTGTACCAGAAATGGAGGTAATAATATAATTATGTGGTTTCTTTGAATCGTTTGACTAGTTACATTTCAAGTTATTTGAATTATTTGGCCTTGTATAATTTATTAAAAGTCCTCTTCATTGAGGCAAAGTCGAATTTTCGTAATTGCCTTATTTTATTATTTTGGCTTGATTATCTTCGAACAAATCATTTACTTTGAAAAGGTGCAAGGTCAACTTTTATAGCACGCCCCCACTAAAAACCACACGTATGTAGTTGTCATCTTGAAGATTTCTTGAGTGAACAATAATAAATGGTCGATTTTTGAAATAATCAATAGTGAAAAATGTTAATATTTTGAGGAACAAAAGAGTTACAGTTTTTCACAGTGACATTTTTTAGAATCCAACAGTTGGATCGCTGTGATTTTTGGCAAACATGACATACATAAGAGTGGTATATATCTAAACCAACGGTCAATTTTTTAAAATAAGTTCTGCAAGTGATTGTAAAGGAAATCACCTGATGCAAGTTACATCAAACGCACTTGATTATAGCATTTGTGTGTGTGTGTGTGTGTGTGTGTGTGTGTGTGTATAACAGAAATGCTAATATAAGGTGCACCAAATGACCTCCGTAAGGCTAGTTGTAGAATAGATTTTAAAAAACCGACCGTTGGATTAGATATACCCCCTTATATTTCTCATGCCCGCCAAAAATCACAAGGATCCAATAGTTGCTTTGTGAAAAATGTCACTATTAAAAATTGTGACCTTTTTATTCTTCAAAATGTCACAATTTTATTAGTCCTAAAAATAAAAAAAAATAAAAAAAATAAAAACTGGCCATTGAATCACTGTGATTTTTTGCAGATATGAAAAACATACGAGGGTTATCTAATCCAATTGTCAAGTTTTCAAAATATGTTCTATAAATGGTTATACTCAGGTCACCTGCAAAGTTGCAGCAGATGCACCTTATATTAGCATTTTAATATATATGGAACAGGTTCCCTTTACACATTTTTACACATATTTTTACACATGGTTTACCAATCACAACATGGGAGTTTTACTTTAGAGAAACCCACCGTTGGATTAGATACCTTTTTAATGCATACCATGCTTGCCAAAAATCACATTAATCAGACGATGGTATCCATTCAATCCATTAAGTAACTTTTCTAATCAATAAAAAATATCACAAATTTTTACGAATATAGATGTTGTAGCTTTTAATTTCCAATCGACTTGATGTGTATAAGAGGAACATTTAATTCAATGGTGGGTTTCTTAAAATACAACTCTCATGTTGGGTTTTGTGAACCATATGTAAAAATATTATAGAAACAGTGAAATGATCTAGTCAGCTAATGCTGATTTAGATCTAAGTCAGTTAAGACTTCTAATCATTGGATTTGGGGTTTAGGACTTGGGATTTGGGGTTTGGGGTTTAGCGTTTGGGGTTTAGGGTTTAGGATTTAGGGTTTAAGGATTGGGGTTTAGGTTTAGGGTTAGGGTTAGACTCTCTCTCTAGCTTTAAGAATATAAATTATTAAAAATTAGTTTCACTCTCAATCTGAGGGTGAAAAATTGTGAAAATTTTAACTGTTATAGCAGTGGCTGTGTTGACTAAAGCGGTTCGTGTGGCAGCCACTGCATGTGCTTCAGCGGTTAGTGATGGTTTTATTATATTTGTCATGAAGCTTTGCAGGTGAAGATGGAATATGGGTCTTCTAACAAATGACACGTGATGGGAAAAAATTGGTTTTACAAATCTTCACGTGGGTTAAAAATTGGTTTAAAAAAAAATTGATTGTTAAAAATTTACGGGGAGCCACTAGTTATAATTTGTGATTGGTTCTTTATTAGTGTGAATGCCAACCACTAATAAGAAGTTGTGGTTGGTTCGTACCCACACCCATGCATATCGCTGACAGTGCACAGTGGGTTATCGGCTGCTGCTCTCCGTACGCTCAACACCCACTGTCCGATGAAGTGCGCATGGGGATTGACGCTGGCGCTTAGTGAGCGGGTCACTCACCTGAACCAACCTATATATATATATACAGGTCTAATCTGGTGACGACGTCCTGACACCTCATAAGATCAGCCCCTCATTTTATGGTCGTAGGATGCAGTAAATGAAGATCTGAAGGTTGTAAATTCATTTGGCTAAAACACGCGCTCTGGTAAGAAACAGGTTATACCCAATTGCAAAAGTCACCCGTTTAAACAAAAATCAAAAACAAAAGTCAGGACATTTCAGATCTGGTGAAAACAAAAATATATACAGGTCTAATCTGGTCAGGACATCCTGACGCCTCATAAGATCAGCCCCTCATTTTATGGCCGTAGGATGCAGTAAATGAAGATCTGAATGTTGTAAATTCATTTGGCTAAAACATGCGCTCTAGTAAGAAACGGGTTATACCCAATTGCAAAAGTCACCCATTTAAACAAAAATCAAAAACAAAAGTCAGGACATTTCAGATCTGGTAAAAACGAAAGAGAAGAAAGAGGGAGGGAGAGAGAGAGAATACGGAACCTTACCAGCTCGCTGGAAACCCAGACCATCCCGCCGGAGCTCTCGCCACACCTGAGAAGAAGGTCACTCGCCGCCAGCTCGTCGGAATGCCGGAGATAGGTAACCCAAAAAAACCCAAAATGTTTTTCTTTTCGTCTCCACATGTTTTTCTTTTCATTTTGACACAAAAAAATCCAACCTTAACCGAAAATGTTTTGATGTTTTCACCATTTTTATTATTACTATGTAACACACTGATTTTTGCAATTTTTTTTTTCTAAAAATCAAATTTGGGAGGTTTTGGCATTATTTGAATGGTTAATTTAACATTGTTCTTCAAACATTGTGTTTGGGTGCCAAGAAAATGGGGAAAGAGTGGGAAATTTTGAAATCTTTTTTGGCTTGCTCAGTCGGCTGTTAGCATGAATCAATCGACTCTTAGCATTGCTTCGAAAATCTAAAAAACCCCTTCTCTGTTGCTCGACTGATACATGCTAACAGCCGACTGTTGGGTACGATTCTACGATTCTAGGAGGTTCTAGGGTTTTTATTGTTTATGTGCCAAGAGAAAGTGGAGAATTTTTGGGAAAAAATGTAAATTTTTTTTTTTGGGTTTTTTGTGCTATAGCGGTTGGCTGTTAGCATTGAACAGACGACTGTTAGCATAGATATGATTTCCAAAAATTGCACCCTTCGATGTCAGTCGACTATTCCATGCTAACAGTCGACTATTAGAATGTAACTTATAAAGGCCTATAAACCTCTTCTCTGTCGGTCGACTGTTACATTCTAACAGTCGACTGTTAGCCCCCCCCCCCCCAAATTTTTGGATTTTTTGTGCTATAAAGGTCGGCTGTTAGCATTGAACAATCGACTGTTAGCATAGATATGATTTCCAAAAATTGCACCATTCGATGTCAGTCGACTGTTCCATGCTAACAGTCGACTGTTAGAATGTAACTTATAAAGGCTATAAACCTCCTCTCTGTTGGTCAACTGTTACATTCTAACAGTCGACTGTTAGCCCCCCCCCCCCTTTTTTTGAGTCTTTAAATTTTTATTATTGTTATATAATTTAAGACATTCTTTTGGGTAATTGCTCAAGGAATTAATGTAAAGAGGTGGGGAGGAGGTCACGAGGATTGTAAATACTTTACTATTGCGTACTGCATACAGATAAGAACTGCACATATTGGTTTTATGGGTTAAAGGGTGTTTGTATTGGGATGGTTCATGGAATAATTGGGGTCAAGTAAAGATTGATTGAAGATGGGGAATAAAAGATCAATGAAAGGAAATTTTAATTGTTATAACAAGTCTGCAATTGGTTGCTTACAAATTGTGTCTAGAATACAACATTATTAGCTCAATTTTCAACTTCCAGCCTATTACACAAGGGGAAGGAAACAACAGAGTTCAATTTTTGTTCTAGGGTTTATTTTGCTTCTTGTATTTTTTTTATCTTCTATATTTTCTTATTGAAAAACCTAATCCCTACTAGATCACAAGAATTTCACCACTTTTAAATTCAAGCAACAAGTATGAGATAAATCAGCCACACTCAAGAAACATGGTTTGAGTTGAATGTAAATATCAACTAACATGTAGATCGAAGAACACAGAATGAATCAACTATCAAGAGGGATCCATGAACACAAGAATCATTCCATCCTTCTTGATAGCTAGAAATCACATCAACAAATAATGAACAAACACACGATATACGTGGAAACCCTTTCGGGAGAAAACCACGGGAGAACAAGAGCAATCCACTATGAAAGAAGAGTTACAGAGATTATACCATACACTCTATCTCACCAACCCATGGCCTAGTGTACTGAGATCTCATCAACTCAGTCCATCGAGTCCTCCTTCTTCAAAGCTTGCTCATCAACTACACAAGTAGTCTCACTCTTGATGTCTTCATCCAAGAGCCATGAGAATGATCCTATCTCCACAGATGATTCTCACAATATGTATGTAAATTTGGTTTCCAAGGTTTCTAATCCATTCTAAGAAAAGTCCATGATCAAATGATGAATATTCAAGCTTAATCTCAATTTAGAAAGTAAGAACAACAGCCCACAAGTGAAGAATCAAGATAGATCTAAGAATGGAAATCTTTTCTGGCGGCTGAGGTCACTGGAATCTCGAGTGACCTATTCCTTTTATAGTGTGATCAGTAACCAATGAGAAAACAGGGTAAAAATTAGGCAGAATTAGGGTTTGCACGAACTTGGATCGATCCAGCCAAGACTTGGATCGATCCAAATTGAATTGGCCAAAAAACAACATTCTGTAATAGAGTTTAACTCGAAATTGGATCGATCCAGCCAAGGCTTGGATCGATCCAGCTTGGCCAATTTTCAATTTTCCAAATATGAATTGTGAAGATGCAAACATGGGATCGATCCAGGTCAACCTTGGATCGATCCAAGTATTCCTAAACTCCTAATTTTCAAAGGTATAAACATGGGATCGATCCAGGTCAACCTTGGATCGATCCAAGTATTCATAAACCCTGATTTTTACAAGTTTAAACAGGAATATAATGGGATCTAACCTCCTAGGTTCAATCCTTAGGTCACTAGGTCACTTACCATCCTAATCCATGAAGATATAGAATCATTTTAGCACAGCTTCACTTGTGATCATCAGTACACATCTATAAATATACAATCCCAAACCAAGTTTTGAAACGAAACAAGCCAACACACAAACACTAAACCTAACAATCTCCCCCTTTGGCAGTTTCGTGACAAAACTAAAATATAAAACAAGAAAAAAAGAAAATGAATCTAAGAAACCTTGAAACAAGATTCACTCCCCCTCACTTGTACAATTATATAAACAAAAATAAACAAAAACCAACCATGACTGAAGGATCATACATTTCACATCCATCTTGATCTGTTAAACCTGGACACGCTTCACAAACAACCTTATGCAGCATAAAATGAACTGAATAGGTAAAGCAGCATATTGACAAAACATATGTAATATATCAAGCGGAAATAATGCTACAAACATCCATAAAACACCAAATTGTATTGATAATCAGAGAAAGTTCAACATTCAGTTCATTTCAACATTCAGTTCATTACAACAGATCCTTTCAACAGATAAAACAGTCAAGGTTACAAAAAAAATCCATACACATTCATTTCCCTTGATTTAGCAATAAACAACCTTAAAAACTAAAAAACCTAAAAACAAGCTAAACAAAAACCTCAAAAACTCTCCCCCTTTTTGTCACAAACAGACAAAGGGATCACAAGGTGGAGGGATCAAAGCCAAGGCCACTATCATCAAGGTGAGGAGAAGACGGTGCAGTATAACCCGAGCCGGAAGGAACAGCAGAAGAACCACCCGCAGCATCAGAACGCTAACTGGTAAAGAGTGAAATGAGGTGGTCAATCTTCGCATCAGTGCGAGCCTGACTTATCTCTAATGCAGCAATGTGCTGATGAAGACCAGCAATGGTCATGGGGTAAACAGGAGGAGCAGGTGGTGGAGCATCATCAGCAGCAGCAGCAGGAGGAACATCCTCATCAGAATCACCTCCAGGAGTAGAGGTATGTCCACGACTGCGATTAATGCAAGCTAAGTCAATGGGACCACAAGTGGGTTTCTCGGGTCTGTCAGAAGGAGACGTCTTTACCCCTAGCTTCTTACAGAATTCTGTAATCATGGCACCGTACGGTAAAGTCGTCTTGATCTCATGAGCTCGAGCCACAAGGCGAATGGTACCCCAAATGAGTTCGGGAAAATTGATAACAGCACCATTCATGAAAGCATAGTACAAACGAGCCTTTGGGTACTCAAAGTGGACACGGCTACCCCCGGGAAACAAGTTCCACCACAAGATAATGTTCAAGGCACGAAATTCCTCTTTGAGATTCCCTTGAACAAACTTCCCATTCATTAACCCAGCAGATGTACAAAGAGAGTGGACAAGAAGGTCATCACTCACATTAGAATCATTGTCAAAAGAAAAGGAAGGAGAATTAGGAGGAGGTAGGGGCACATCCAAATAATCAGCTATCATCTGTGGAGTCACAGTGATAATCTTCCCTCTAACTCTAAACATTATTTCAAAGGTTTCGGTGTTCACAGTGTGGACACCCATATAAAAACTCTTGACAAGAGAAGGGATAAACAACTTGATGGGTTCAAAGAAACGACCTAATTTATGAAATTGAATCATTTGGATGAAAAGAGTGTCAGTCATACCCTTGGGAATCACTTGACGCTCACAGATGACGGGACGCCTTTCAAAAATTTCTTCCTTGGTGAGCTTTGAATGACCCCGTGAGAGTTCCTCATCCATTGGATCCTCAACATGTAGAGGATTGGGAAGATTGGTTTGCTCTTCAGGAGAGAGAGGAACATTCTTACGCTTCTTTGCGGTGGGGGCCTTGCCCTTCCCTTTGGAGGATGAACCCCCATGTCGTGAGCCTTCACCACCCGTCATGGTGAAGATCAACACTTGAATCCACATAAACCCTAGGCATAGCAGGCATAATTCATGCAATGAAGTACCCATAATGAGAAAAAGAAGATTGGAATGAAGGAAAACAGAGCGAACAGAGACAACCGAGGAGAGAAGGCTCAAACAGGCTGAGAAATGAGGAAGAAAGTGAGCAGTGCACATCGGAATTTTGCCCTAAATATTCAAAATTCTCGAAGTTGGATCGATCCAAGTGAGGTCTGGATCGATCCACTAAGCCTAAACACTAGGCAAGTTCAAATAAAAACCACTCTGGATCGATCCAAGTTGAAGCTGGATCGATCAAATTTGCATATACAGAATGCATGTTTTGAGCCAAATTGATTTAGATCGATTCAGGACAGGGCTGGATCGATCTAAGAACCTTCAATACAACATGAGGAAAAATGATATGCACTCTGGATCGATCCAGATCAGCAGTGGATCGATCCACTCTTGGAAAAACACACTGAAATTAGCTTGATTACTGAAAAACTTGATGAATGGATACTTGGATGCAAGTATAATTGTAAAATGATGAACAAGAGGCATTTCAAAACAAGATTTGAGCAGGGAACAAAACCTATCGACACATCATTTTTGACAAATTTATAGACCAAGATCCAGACTAACAAGGAACTGAGAATTTAGGCTACAAACATGATAAAAAAGCATGGATATGATAAGACAATGATTACCACCAACATACAAAATGGATATCATCACAAGATTAAAGATTGTAATATGAGAATCCAAAGTAGTGAGTGTGTGCAATGGTTAGATCAATTCATATCCATGTATAAATTAGATGATGTAGACTCAAAATGATTTGGAAAATTATGCAATGATTGTTAATATAGAAGTCAAACCAAGTAGGTAAACACAACTAACTCCTCATCAAGATATCAAAAAGCTGAATAAGGAATCCCAGAGAATACAAATGAAGATCATGAAACAGGATAATCAAGTATTTTAGTGAGAACTTTTGAGCATAAGCATGACAACTTTTCAAGATAGGATTTCTAGTCACAGAATTTGAAGAAAGATCAATTCTCCTCTTCAATATAATTTGTTTTCAAGTCAATGGATTTGAAAGAAGATCAATTATCTTCTTCAATTCATGAGAATATTTCCTTTTCATTTGAAATATGAGGCAAATTAAACCATGACCCAAACTTATTGGGAATGAAGGTATAGAGTGAGAATTCCCATAACCCAAGATAATGTGGATACTTGAAGAGAAGGTAGTAAAGTCTACTTATAGGTCAATCTATATCACAAATACATAGAATAATGATCATCCCATTTGACTCCAAACATCATGAAAATTATATCATAGAATCAATACAATCAAAACCAATAGTGCAATAGATTTTCAGATTCAATCACATTGAACAACATACAATAAGGAGATGATATAAAGTGCACATGATAAAACCAAGATAAACTCATATTCAGTGTAATTATCATGCATGTATCCTGCACTCCAATAACTTCAATCAATCATACAAATCCCCAATGTTGTTCTCAAGTATTCAAATCTAACATTATTAAGAGGTTTTGTGAGAAGATCAGCAAGTTGATTTGTAGATGATACAAATTGCATAGACAGCACTTTATTTTCAACCAAGTCTCTTATGAAATGATGTCTTATGTCAATATGTTTGGTTCTAGAATGCTGAACAGGATTTTTGGAAATATTGATTGCACTCTCATTGTCACAAAATACAACTAAACTTGAATCCTTGACTCCATAATCACTCAACATTTGTTTCATCCACAACAATTGTGCACAACATGCACCAGCAGCAATGTATTCAGCTTCAGCTGTTGACAAAGCAATGAAATTTTGTTTCTTTCTGTGCCAAGAAACCAAGGAATTTCCAACATAAAAGCAACCTCCAGAGGTGCTTTTCCTGTCAGCCACATTTCCAGCCCAGTCGGCATCGGAATATGCAGCAAGATTAAGATTGGTATCCCTAGAATACCAAAGACCATAACCCTGTGTGCCACTCACATAGCGAATGATTCGCTTGACAGCATGAAGATGAGACTCTTTAGGATTGGACTGGAATCTAGCACAAACTCCAACACTATATGAAATGTCAGGTCTACTTGCTGTAAGGTAGAGCAAGCTACCTATCATGCTATGAAATAAGGTTTGACCTACATCCTTTCCACCTTCATCCTTGGAAAGTTTTGTGCTAGTGCTCATTGGTGACCTAGCATGTTTAGCATTTTCAAGCCCAAATTTTTTGACAAGTTCCTTTGCATATTTGGATTGGGAAACAAATATCCCATCATCCATTTGTCTAACTTGCAACCCTAGAAAGTAAGTTAATTCACCAACCATACTCATTTCAAATTCTCTCTTCATTTCTTCAGAAAAACTATGAGCAAGTGTATTCAAAGTTGATCCAAAAACAATATCATCAACATACACTTGAGCAACAACAATTGACCCTTGCACAGATTTGATAAACAGAGTTTTATCCACACTTCCTCTAGTGAAACCCCTCTCTAGAAGATAGGATGTCAATCTTTCATACCAAGCTCTTGGAGCTTGTTTGAGACCATACAAGGCTTTCTTCAGCTTGTAGACATGAGTGGGATGATGTGGATCTTCAAACCCTTTAGGTTGTTCCACAAACACATCTTCTTGAAGGAATCCATTCAAGAAGGCACTTTTCACATACATTTGGAATAGAGTGAAATTGAGATGGCATGCAACAGATAACAACAAGCAAACAGACTCAAGTCTAGCAATAGGAGCAAAAGTTTCATCAAAATCTATACCTTCTTCCTGAGTATATCCCTGTGCAACAAGTCTGGCCTTGTTTCTAACAATGACACCAGATTTATCAGTCTTATTTTTAAAGATCCATTTAGTTCCAATGACATTCTTATTTGATGGTCTAGGGACTAAATCCCAAACATCATTCTTGACAAACTGATGAAGCTCTTCTTGCATGGCAATAACCCATTCCTCATCAAGCAAGGCTTCTTTGACATTTTTGGGTTCAATCTTAGAAGTATAACTCAGAAATGTCATCTCATTCTCAATTTGACTCCTAGTCTTAACTCTAACTTCAGGTTTTCCCACTATATTCTCACTAGGATGATATCTTTTGGACCAAGAGTTTGAAGGAATTGAATCATCAACAGGTGTAGAATTCATCCCTTGATCATCACTACCTTTTTCAACTTGAACATTAACCACATCCATATCTTGAGATGGTGAACAAGGAGCATTAAATGCTTCATCTTCAACATCAACAGATTTGTCAATTTCTTTACTCACCATATCATCAATGACCACATTTATGGACTCCATCACAGTAGAAGTCCTAAGATTGAACACTCTATAGGCACGACTATTTGTGGAGTACCCTAGAAGGAAACCATCATCACTCCTAGAGTCAAATTTTCCTAAGGATTCTCTATCCCTAAGAATGTAACATTTGCTTCCAAAGACTCTAAAATATTTCAAATTGGGTTTCTTTCCTTTCCATAATTCATATGGAGAGCATTGTGTGTGAGGCTTCACATAAACTCTATTGATGATATGACAGGCAGTATTGACTGACTCAGCCCAAAAGTGTTTAGCTAAAGATTTGCTCAAAAGCATGACACGAGCCATTTCTTGAATGACTCTGTTTTTTCTTTCAACAACACCATTTTGTTGAGGTGTTTTGGGGGCAGAAAATTCATGATTAATGCCCTCACTGTCACAAAATTCACTGAACTCGGAATTTTCAAACTCCCTTCCATGATCACTTCTTAACCTAATGATTTGATTGATAGTACATCCTTTCTCAATTTGAAGCTGCCTACACAAAGCTTTGAAGCTTTCAAAACAATCAGATTTTTCTCTCAAAAATTTTACCCAAGAGAATCTAGAGAAATCATCAACCATCACAAAAATGTATCTCTTTCCTCCTAAACTTTCAGTTCTCATTGGACCCATGAGATCAACATGAACAAGTTCTAGAGGTCTAGATGTATTAATACCACTTGTTTTCTTATGAGACACTCTAATTTGTTTGCCCTTTTGACATGGTCCACAAACACTTTCCTCAATTTTGTCAAACTTAGGAACTCCTCTAACAAATTTTTTGACAATTTTGAGAGATCTTTGAAATTTATGTGACCAAGACGTTGATGCCAAAGCTCAACATCATCAACTTTGGCTCTATTACATACAAGGGACTCATTTGGAACTATTCCATAACAATTGTCACTTGTTCTTTTTCCTTCAAGAACACACTTCCCATCTTTACCAAAGACACGACATGTAGCCTTGGTAAAGTTCACTGAAAAATTACTATCACAGAGATGACTAATGCTAATAAGATTAGCTTTAAGACCATCAACAAAAAGAACATCTTCTAGCTTAGGAAAGCCATGAGATTCAACAATCCCCTTACCTTGAATGTTTAATCTATTACCATCACCAAAAGTGACAGTCCCTCCATTACACCCTTCAAGATGAACAAACAAGGACTTGTCACCTGTCATATGACGAGAGCATCCACTATCAAAATACCACTGTTTACTCTCCTTTGCCCTTAAGGCAGTGTGAACTACATTACATTTAAGACTCTCCTTTCTTACCCAAACTTTATTCCCTGTCTTAACCTCATGCAACTTAGGAAGCTTTCTATTTGATCCCAAATCAACTTTTACCCTAGGAGCATTTCTTGGTCTAGACAACTCATGATTTTTGTGAAGGAGAAAACAATTTGGTCTAATGTGACCAACCTTTCCACAATGATGACAAGTAGGTGAGAATTGCCTAACTTGACCTCTATTCATCAACTTGAAACAATTTGGTCTTGAATGACCAATGACACCACAGTGATGACAAATCACTTTCTTTTGTGAGAAACTCTTAACTTGAGTTTTTCCTATTCTAGGACAATTAGGTCTTATGTGTCCGACAACACCACAAGAGTGACATGTGAGAATCTTCTTGAAGGAATTTGGATTGAAGTGAGTCCTCTTATGACTAGGTTGAGACAAAGTCTCATTTTCAAGAGATGACTTGGATGAAGGAACAAACTTGGTTCCTGAGGTTGATGGACCACCAGATGATCCAACATAGCCTAGTCCAGATTTATCACTAAAGGACTTCCCAATACTAAGAATGTGATCCAATTTTTTACTCCCATTGGACAATTTCAACAACGTTTCATTTGCTAATTCCAATTCCTTTTCAAGATTTCTAACCTTCAAACACAAACAACTATTACTCTCAACCTCTGTCTTGAGTCTTGATTCAAGACTCTTTACTTCTTTTTTATACTCACTCATTTTTGACACACAAGATTCATTATCCTGTTTCAAAAAAATAAGTTTATCATTCAAACCAAATTTTTCAGTTTTCACATCTTGTATATGCAACACATGATTTTTCAGCTCTTCTTTGAGTATCTCAATTTCTCTCTCATCAGACTTGACTTTCAAGGCCAAAGACACATTTTTCTTTTTAAGTTGATATGCCTCTTCATAGAGGTTATCATAGGCCTTTTGAAGATCAGTGTCATCATCCTCTAGACTTTCAGACTCATCACTAGACACTCATAGCAATAACTCTAAGTCATCTATGTCCTTTTTGTTGGATGACACCTCATGAGTTTCCAAAGACACAACAAAAGCTTTCAACTCATTTTCCAAAGCAACATCAGACAATTGATTATCCAAACACATACAAGCACCAATAAGATCATCAAGTACAATGGAATTTATATCTTGACAATTAGCAAACTCAACAACTTTCATAGAGAATACAGAAGACAAGGATTTCAAAATTTTGTTAACAATTTTTGAATCATCCACCTTTTCTCCTAAGTCATTCAAGGAATTTACAATGTCACAGAGTTTTGTGTGGAATTCACAAAAACTTTCATGGTCACTCATCTTGATAACATCAAATTGATTCATTAGACTATTTAGTCTATGATTTTTCTCAAATATGCTTCCCTCATAAACAATCACAAGATGATCCCAAGCTTGTTTTGATGTTTCAAAATTTTCAATTAGCTTAAGATCATGATCATTTAGAGCCTCACATATAAGTTTGAAACCAATTTTATTCCAATTTTGAGATTCAATTTCATCCCTACTCCAATTTTCAAGAGGTTTCAAGATGAGTTCACCATCAGTGTTTAACATGGGATGTAACCAACCCATTTCCACACTTCTCCACACATTAACATCAATGGATTCCAAAAAGATTTTGATCTTGATTTTCCAGTACATGAACTTAATGTTCTCCAACCTTGGGGGTTTTTGAACACAAGTGAATTCACACAAAGAATTTGTAGTCACAACAAAAGCAGTGAAATTACCCTCCTCATTTTCAGACTCATTCTCGTGAGAGGTATTATTCTCCTCATCACTATCACTCAAAGTAGCATTATGAGCTTTGTTTTAATTTCTTCTCTTTTCAGGACATTCTGCAGCCCTATGACCAGGTTTGTGACAATTGAAACATTCTTTTCCAGTTTTTGAATTCCTATTGTCAACTTTTGATGATGATGTCCCTTGACCTCTGTCAAACTTTTTATTTTGATTTGAAAAACCTTGTTTAGCTTTGAGATATTTTTTGTATTGTTTAACAAACAGTGCAAGTTCATCATCATTCACATCAAGAACATTTTCATGTGATTTAAGATCTTCCTTCATTGAAGATAGAGCAATACCTTCGTTTTTAGTTTTTGAATCTTTTAGATTCATTTCAAATGTTTGAATGGATCCAACCAATTCATCCACTCGAATTGAACCTATGTCTTTGCTCTCTTCAATAGCAGTGATTTTGGGTTGAAACCGATCAGGGAGAGATCTTAAAATCATTTTGACAACTTGAAAATTAGGAATTTTTTCACCAAGATTAAAAGAGGAGTTAACAATATCACTCAATTTAGCATAAAACTCTGAAAATGTCTCATTTTCTTCCATGCAAATTCTTTCAAACTGAGAAGTGAGCATTTGAAGTTTTGAGTTCTTGACAAGGGCGGTACCTTCATGAGTTATTTTCAAAATATCCTATGCTTCCTTGGATGTTTCACACATCATGATTCTACGATATTCGCTAGCAGTTAAGGCATTGCAAATAGCATTCAGTCCTCTACTGTTCCAACTAGCTTTTTCTAATTCTTCATTTTCCCATAAATCAGCGGGTTTAGGTATGGTATCCTCACCAACTTTCATAGTTGGAGGAGTCCAACCTCTCTCAACAGAAACCCATACCCTTTCATCTAGAGATTTCAAGAATATTCTCATCCTAGCCTTCCAATAGGCATAATTTGATCCATCAAACTTTGGTGGACGTGTGACAGAATTTCCTTCTTCCATGGAAGAGTGAAATTATGATCTAGAGACCCTATCACCTAGGTGTAAGCCTATCACAGTGAATTAGGCTCTGATACCAATTGAAAAATCTAATCCCTACTAGATCACAAGAATTTCACCACTTTTAAATTCAAGC
>JAESVK010000912.1:2268414-2328489 GCA_017140935.1 Hamamelis virginiana | reverse complement strand
TGATGATGTGGACACACCCCAAAGCCCCGCCACGAGGCTGGTCCACACTAACATGCATACTCATATAAAATCATAACAAAGCTAACCCTAACATGCATTTAATCACATAAAGTTATAATAAAGCTAACCCTAACATGCATTTAATCATAATAAAAGACACCCTAATATGCTTACTAACATGCAATCATAATAAAACTACATTAACCCTAAACATCCATTCTAACACAAAATCTCAATAAGGTTAACTAACCCTAAACATACATACTAACATAAAATCATAACAAAACTAAACCTAATCATGCATGCTTACATAAAATAACACCAAGGCTAACCCTAATCATACATATGACATGAAATAACAATGAAACTAACCCTATCATGTTAAACATTCTCATAGCCAAAAGAAAAGAGAAAAGAGAATCCATCTCATATGAAAATCAAGAAGACTTACACCATGGCATCATAGATTTATGTAAGAAATCATGAGAACGAAAACTAAAGTTAAGGATTTACCCTTCTCCCTCCTTCTTGGCTATCTTCCTCCAAGCTCTCAACCTTGAGTTATTCCCCCTTCAATGGTGTAAAGATGAAGGTCCAGATCTGTAGCCTCTTTCTCCAAAAACCCTAAAATTCTCTCCCTCTTTTCTCCCTAACTCCATAATGCAACATATATAGAGCTAGGGTTCAAATCCTTGAATGGTTAGGATTTAATCTTCTAAAAACGATCCTAGGGCTTAGAACAATTCTTCCTAGGGTTTGAAAGCTGAAACCCTTCGAATTTATCCCAAAAAATCAAGTCAAATCGGCCAAAATAGGTGAAATTTTCAAAAAATGGCAAAATTGGCTCGACCATGCTAGTGACCATCCTAGCCTGGACGGCTGGCCGTCTTGGGCTGGACGGTTGGCTGTCCTAGCTAGGACGGTCACCGTAGTGACTTCCCAAATTTTGTTCCCTAAATTCTAGGGTTTGCATATTTTGGCCATATTTTGGTCAAATCTGATCCAAATTCAATGGTTCAGGGCTCAAAACGACCGTGTTTTGATCCTCCACATTTTTAGAATGTTTTTGGGTTAAAAATACTTGACCATGGTCAAGGGTTTTGCTTGGACGTAAATTGATGTGTTGTGCGCATGAGATTCCCAAGCGTAGGAGTCTTATGATCGTCTAGCAATAAAACTAGGAGTACCTAGGTCATTTCCACAGGGAGTGGAATAGGTTCTAGTGATTCTTAGGTTATGCTACCCAATGAATGTAAAAACAAGTGTAAATATGGGGTTTGTTTGGTTGTGATTTTTGTGCCAAATTAATGGCAAGGATTTGAATTGAAGACTTGTAAATGAGAGAAAGGATGGGTTCTATGGATCCATTCCTTCCTAACCTAGGCTTAGTGGTTTCTCACACATACACATTCAAATGGTCCATGTGACATATGGCTTTGAATGGAAAGATTTTAACAATAAAAGCTCAAGAAAATAGAATAAATGATGGGATGCAACTTACTACTCATCTTGATGTTTTAACATACACATGGAGATCATATGTGCCCATCACCAATATACAACCTCTCACAAGTCATATTTTGGTCATGAATATGACTCCATGTGGTTTCAAAAGAAGTGAGAGTAGAGGAAGCTAGCATTCCATTAACTTTAAAGCATTTGAGTTGAGAAACCACCATTACCTTGGGTTTTGGAGAGGAACTTCACCAAAGAACCCTCCTTAAATGCTTAGCTAGCCATAATGGAGAAGAAAATAACCATACACAACCATAAAAGCTGAAAATGAGTAAATGCTTGTAATAAATGAACCAAAAACAAGTGTAGCTTAGAACCTTGAGATGAAAGTGGAAAATAACAACCTAAACTAGAGATTACAAGGTAAGAACAACAAGATTAAACAACAAACTAAGTTACACTAAGCTAGAAATCCAAGAACACAAGCTAAACTAAGCTAAAACCCACAAAAACTAAGCTAACCCTAGAAAACCAAAGCTAAGAGCAAGAGAGAATGCCTCAAACAGCTGCAAATGTGCTTTAAATACCCCCCCCATAAGGGCATCAGACATGGGGACAAATGGACAAGAGTGCCCCTGAGTTTGGAAGGTTTTACAAAAGACCCGGAGGATTTCCCGAGCATTGGGACTGGTACCCCCCAAGGTGGGACCGGTACCATTCACCACTGCATAAGTGGGACCGGTACCCCCCAAGGTGGGACCGGTACCCCCTCTGCAAAACTGCCAGGTTTGCCTTGTTTTGATTTCCAAGATCCCTCGCTTCATTTTCGCTTGCCCCGCATGAACAAATGAGCTTGAAAACCCTCTCCGAAGGTACTTGGTCCTTCAATGCCTTGGAAACGAGCGAATGACTTGCTTGGGCAAGGCTTTGACGGGGAACGCTCCATAAATGCATACTATGATCTTGAGAATGTGCTTGCAAGCTTTGGTCAATGGATGAAAACCTTCGGCATTCATCGAACACCTTCAAAAGAATGGAATTAGCACCATGCAACCTGCACGTGCTCAAAAACAATGAAAGGATTAAAATACCAGAATCAAGCCAAACTAGGGTTGAAGAACAGGTAAAATGTACAAAAAGACAAGTAAAAACGGGCGAATTATGTGCTAAACACACCCTCCAACCTGTATCTTGTTAGTCCCTAGTAAGATTTGAACCAAAAAGAACTAAGAACTAAGAGAAAAGAAACAAATAAATGAACAAAATAGCTCGCCTTCGACATGCAAACATGAGTACACTACTTGAACTTTGAAATACAATGCAAGAGATTGAACTAATTATGCTTATCCCTTTTCCATGTGTGTGGAATTTGCCAATAAGAGTTTCCCAAAACCAACATCACTCAACAAGAGCTAAAACAGTGATATAAGAATGAGTGGAATGGAATAGCGCGAAAGCATACACCATGAAACAGAAATAAAGCATTCATAACAACAACTAAACATTCATAGATGCATAATGTTCATAAGGGAACAACCAACACTTTAAAATCAAAAAGGACTTTTAAGCATGTAATGACCGGGGGTTTACACAAAGGGGCTTCAAAACAAAACGGGTGTTGGCTTTAACATGGCTTGGGTCACTACCCTGTGCCAACACCGCCCTATGCTACCCTAAACGAAATAAAACTAGACTTAGAAAAGTAAAAACACAACTGAAACACAAACAACCTAACTACTAACAAATACCCCAACTACTCCTCCTCTGATTCCTCCTCATCACTGAAATCATCTTCATCCACACAGTCGTCAATCTCATCTGAATCCCCCTCCAAGGTAGGAAGTGGTGGTTCAACAGCAGATGGGTCGCCTCTAAGTACAAGAACCTCTCTCTCCAACCTAGCCAGTCTATGGTCAATCTGCTTCTGCTTCCCCAGAATGCATTTGAACCATCCCTTGATTCTGCGCTCCATTCTCTTGAGTGGAGATGTACTTGCAGGCTTAGGCGCTGACGACGAGGACGGCCCTTCAGAAACTGACTGGGATTGAGCTGGCCTGGGCTTCACTGAAGCTGCTATACTCCTTGCTTCGGTTACATTGTTGATGGGACCAAAGTGAGGAGGTGTCATTTTGTTCTTTGGAGGCAACTTGATTCCTTCAGCTTTTACAATTTGAGTGATCAAGCAAGGATGAGGCATGTAGGTCGACTTGCTTGCGAAGTTCACAAAGTCCCTCATTACTGCCCAAATCACCGCTGCGAAGTCAATTCGCCGCCCATTCATCACTTCAAAAAGAAACTTGATCTCATCGACTCTTGGTATTTTTTTTTTTCCTTTTGGGTCAATGCGACAGTGGATGATTTTGTTCATTAAGGCATACTCGGGCTTTAGCTTCCCAGGGGTGAACTGATTTTTATTGAATGATACCATTGGCACAGGATTTGAGCACATAGCTTGAGCGAAGGATGCCCCATTGAAAGCTGTCAAAGGGCGGAATGGGTAAGGGACACCATCTGCATGGGAAGGTCGAGGATATCCCAAGGCCGTAGCAATGACTGTAGTGTTCACTAGAAAGGACTTTCCACCTACAGTTGTCTTCATGTGATACTCCATTTCCGCATGTACTCTCAGATTCGAGTAAAACTCTCTCACCACGGATGGGTGATAGCCCTAGACAGGCCTACACAGAAAACCCAAGTTTTGGGTATCTATAGCACCTCGAATGGGATGAGTGTGGATAAAGGTTGAAGCTTCAACAGTCCTTTCACAGACGAATCCTCTTTTAGCAAGTGACTGAACCCATTCATCCTCTTCCCCTTCTTGCCCACCCTCATCAAACATGGCCTCTATGTCATCATCCTCGCTCTCTTCACTTTCACTTTCATGCCTCTTTCCCCTTCCCTTCTTCACAGGTTGAGAAGAGCTTGCCTTTCTCTTTTTAACTGCCTGCTCCACAGAAGAGCCTGAGGCTTTCCCTCCTTTCGGTGTCTTGGTTCTAGCCATGAGCGTCACAACTAGACCAAAAACACAAAGTAGCACTAGCATGGCTACTACACAGTCCCACATGCCCATTTCAATGAACATCGAACACCCCCTCTTAGCATCGCACAGCATTTTCCTCCCCAAAAGCTCCATAATCACACAAATCATCACCAACAAGAGTATAATCCCCAAAAACAATAACAAACTTCACCCAAACACAAATCACCAAATGTAGAACAAAAACCTAACTTGCTTGCAAACTTCAAAAATTGAGACACTTACCCACAATGCAAGAGAATGCTTCAAAACACCCAAAAGAAGTCCACCACCACCACTCTAGTGCATACCCGCCTTCAATCAATGGAAATAGTGTGTAAAATGGTGGATTTTCAGGTTTAGGGTTAGGGTTTTGAGATATGAGATGGGAATGGGGTGATGTGTGGTGAAAAAGTGAGAAAACTAGGGTTTTGATGGTGGATTTGGTGAGGAATGGTAAAAATCTCTCCAAAGTGATGGAGGATGCTTGGGAGGGGTTGAAAATGAGAGGAAAGTTGATAAAAGTGGGTGAAATAGGGTTGGAATGGGGTTAAATGTCGAGCTAGGGCTTAAAAGGCTCGGATTTTTCAAACTGCAGCAGGGGGTACCGGTCCCACTTAAAGTGGTACCGGTCCCATTCAAATCTGTAAGATGGGTACCGGTCCCTACATGAGGGGTACCGGTCCCACTTGCTGAAAATGCCCACTTTTGCCTTTTTTATGCAATTTTTCACCTATGCAACCCACCATACCTTGTTCAAATGAGCTTTCAACCACCACCACCTTAAAACACCGGGGAAAAAGTACCACGGCATGCTAACACGGCTCCGCCTACCAAAATTACCCTAGGGTTCCTAAGCTTTGAACGAATTGGCACTCTTGGCTCAAATTAGGGTTCGAAATGGAAACTTTCAAGGAGTTGAGGTTCAAAAGAGCAATGATGGCCTAAAATCATCTTTCAAAGTTGTACGATTGTTCCAAAATGAATATGATGCATACAAATGAAAGTTCATGCGAAAATGCGATTCTTGAAGCTCAAATCAAGCGAAAGTGTGCTTGAATCAAAAATCATGACTTGCGAGGCTAAAAATACCAAATGTATTCGATATGAGCATAACTTGATGCGAGTCACGATGTGAAAAACATGAATAGATGGATGGGATGACAAAATGTTCAAGTGATATGCTATAAGTTTTAGTTCCACTCCAATGGCGTGCATGTGCAATAGGAAAGTTCACATACATAATGCAAGTTCAATAGGAAGCATAGCATATAAGTCTCAAGTTTTATTCTCATGTAAGCTCAAAAATCGAAAAATTTTGCATCAAAAGTATTTGCTATGATTCTTGCTAAGCATGCTACTCTATATCCAAAAAGAAGCTACCTATTGTGTGAGAATGATCATGAAAAATGAACACAAGTGAACCTCCCCCCCTACTTAAGAATGAGCATTGTCCTCAATGCATGAAAAGATAAGCATTTAAAGACAAAAATGGGAAGAGGCTACAAAAGCACTTGCAAATCATTTACACTACCGTAAATTTGCACAAAGGTTAGAGTATCCACAATTTCCAAAAGAAAACAACTAAACAAAGGTAAAAAGAGCTATATACACATAATCACAAAAGAAGTTACTCTGATGGGGCCTCGCAATAGACTGGGTCTACAAGTTCCTCTTCCACAGTCTCATGCGAAAAGTTCTCCAAAAATGGCTTGAGGCGCTGTCCATTCACTTTGAAAATGTTGCCATTCTTGGGATTCTCAATCTCCACAGCCCCGTGAGGGAACACGGACTTGACCATGAATGGTCCCACCCATCGGGACCTCAACTTGCCAGGAAAAAGGTGCAGCCTAGAGTTGTACAACAGGACCTTTTGATTTGGCTCGAAAGACTTACGAGCGATGTTTTTGTCATGAAATGCTTTCATCTTGTCCTTGTAAACCCTAGCACTTTCATAGGCGTCTTGCCTAATCTCTTCGAGCTCATTTAGCTGGAGCTTCCTCTGCTGACCTGCGGCATCAAGGTTAAAATTCAAGTGTTTAATAGCCCAATATGCCCTATGTTCCATCTCCACTGGCAGGTGGCACGCCTTTCCATACACTATGCGATAGGGAGACATGCCTAACACTGTTTTAAAGGCCGTGCGATACGCCCATAAGGCATCAGTCAACCTAAGTGACCAATCTTTCCTATTGGGGTTCACAGTCTTCTCTAGGATGTGCTTGATCTCCCTATTGGCCAATTCAGCTTGGCCATTGGTCTGTGGGTGGTAGGCGGTTGACACTTTATGGGTTACCCCATATTTTTTCATTAAGGTCTCAAAGGGGCGATTGCAAAAATGCGAACCGCCGTCACTAATGATCGCCTTAGGTACCCCAAATCTAGACATGACGTTCTCTTTCAAGAATTTCAAAACTACTTTATGGTCATTGGTCTTAGATGGGATAGCCTCAACCCACTTGGACACATAATCCACTGCCAGTAAGATGTACAGGTTACCAAAGGAGGATGGGAAAGGTCCCATAAAGTCGATGCCCCAACAATCGAAAATCTCAATAACTATGATGGGTGTGAGGGGCATCATGTGTCTCCTAGTAACTCCCCCTAACTGTTGGCAACGCTCGCAGGTTTTGCAAAACTCAAAAGAGTCTTTGAACAAGGAAGGCCAATAAAAACCGCATTGTAGGATTTTGGCGGCTGTCTTCCTAGCAGAGAAATGACCCCCACATGCCTCACTATGACAAAATGACATGATGCTCGGTATTTCAATATCCGGCACACATCTTCTCAATATTTGGTCAGGGCAATATTTAAAGAGGTAAGGGTCATCAAAGTAGTACTTTTGCACCTCTCTAAAAAATTTCTTCCTATCCTGGGCATTCCAATGGGTAGGAATCTGTTCAGTCACAAGATAGTTCACTAAATCCGCAAACCAAGGGCATTGGGAAAGAGCAAACAGTTGCTCATCAGGGAAGGTCTCAGATATGGGAAGGGTGTTAGCAGAATCATCAAAGGAGATCCTAGACAAGTGGTCGGCGACAACATTCTCAACTCCCTTTTTATCTTTGATTGTTAAATTGAATTCTTGGAGGAGTAGAATCCACCTAATTAGTCTTTGCTTGGCATCTTGTTTTGTCAAAAGATATTTTAATGCCGCATGATCCGTAAAGACTAGAATGGGTGAACCTAGGATGTACGACCGAAACTTGTCTAAGGCAAAAACCACCACTAGCAACTCTTTCTCAGTAGTTGTATAGTTTCTTTGGGCATCATTCATTGTTCTACTAGCGTAGTAAATGACATGTGGTTTTTTATCCACCCTTTGACCTAACACCGCTCCTATGGCAAAATCACTGGCGTCACACATGATTTCAAAAGGTAAATTCCAGTCGGGTGTTTGCATGATAGGAGGTGAAGTTAGCATTTCTTTCAATTTACAAAAAGCGACCTCACAATCATGCCCCCACTCAAAAGGAACGTCCTTGCCCAAGAGATTACACAAGGGTCGCGCAATCCCGCTAAATCCCCTAATGAACCTCCTATAAAAGCCAGCATGTCCTAGGAATGATCTCACATCTTTTACAGTCTTAGGAGAGGGAAGTTTGGCAATTAATTCAATCTTGGCCTTATCAACCTCTATTCCCCTAGACGACACAATATGTCCTAGGACTATTCCCTGTGTCACCATGAAATGACACTTTTCCCAATTCAGCACAAGGTTTTTCTCCTCACATCTTTCTAGAACCTTAGATAGGTTCTCCAAGCAACTATCAAAAGAGTCCCCAAAGACTGAGAAGTCATCCATGAAAACTTCAACAATCTTTTCCACCATGTCACTAAACAACCCTGTCATGCATCTCTGGAAGGTACCAGGCGCATTACACAAACCAAAAGGCATTTTCCTAAAGGCAAATGTCCCAAAGGGACATGTGAAAGTAGTCTTCTCTTGATCCTCTAAGGAAACCTCTATTTGGTTGTACCCCGAATATCCATCTAGAAAACAATAGAAGGCATGTCCCGCTACTCTCTCTAGGATTTGGTCAATGAAGGGTAAGGGGAAGTGGTCTTTCCTAGTGGATGAATTTAGCTTCCTATAGTCAATGCACACTCGCCACCCCGTGGTGACTCGTGTGGGAATTAATTCACCCCCTTCATTCTCTACAACAGTAATACCCGACTTCTTGGGCACCACTTGTATAGGACTCACCCACTTACTATCCGCTATAGGATAGATTATCCCCACATCCAACAACTTCAGAACCTCCTTTCGCACAACCTCCTTCATTATAGGGTTTAATCTCCTTTGAGGTTGGCGGGAAGGTTTGACATCATCCTCGAGATAAATCCTATGAGTGCAAAGAGAGGGACTAATTCCCTTGAGGTCGGCAATGGACCAACCTATGGCACTTTTGTGGTCTCTAAGCACTTCCAACAATTTAAGCTCTTGGTCAATCTCCAAGTGAGAAGAAATGACCACGGGATAGGTCTCATTGTCACCTAGGTACACGTATTTCAAATCAGAGGGCAAGGGTTTCAACTCTAATTCCGGTGGTTGGATACTTGATGGGACAAGACTTTTCTCAATGGGTGGCAATGCTTCGAAGCGAGGCACCCACCCATTCACTTCCATAACTTCCTCTTCATTGAGCATGGAGTATAGAAACTCCATCTCATCACTCACCTCCACATCATCAACAATCTCACTCACCAAACAAGACTGCAAGGGATCATCATGGGCGGAAAGATCCCATTGGTGCTGCACTAAGGTATCTATTCTACTCACCTCATGCACCTCATCCTCCATATCTTCCCCCACTTCCCTTATCAAATTGAAAATATTCAAGTTAACAGTCATGTTTCCAAAGGTTAGGGTCATCAACCCACTCCTACACTGAATCAAAGCATCAGCTGTAGCCAAGAAAGGCCTACCTAGAATCACAGGGAATTGACTCCCTTGATCTACTACAGGGTGGGTCTCTAACACCACAAAATCCACAGGGAAATAGAATTTATCAACTTGCACAAGCACATCTTTCACTACTCCCCTAGGTATCTTAACACTCCTGTCAGCTAACTGAAGTTTGATTCCAGTCGACTCTAGTTCTCCCAACCCCAACTCCACATATACAGAATATGGCAACAAATTGACACTCTCCCCCAAGTCTACTAAAGCTCTACCCACTTTGGAACTTCCTATTGTTATTTCTATGGTAGGGGTCCCGGGGTCTTTGTATTTACGGGGCAATGTGTTTTGCAAGAGGGATGTGGATTGCTCGGTCATGAAAACTTCCTTATGCACACCCAAATTCCTTTTTACCGTACACAAGTCTTTCAAGAATTTTGCATACGAGGGCACCTGTTTAATAGCATCCAACAAAGGTATGTTGACTTTCACCTGTTTGAACAATTCAAAGATTTCTGCATGATTGGTCAATTTCTTAGGTGCCCTAAGTCTTTGAGGAAAAGGGGCGGCAGGAATGAATTTAGCCCTCTCTTGGCTAGAACCAATATCAACACCATTTTGTTTGGGAATGCTAGGCTCATTTTCGATTTCTTTCTCATCCCCTTTAGATTCCTTTTGTAAATTTTTAGAAACTTCTTTGTTGGAATCTTTGGGTGGGATGGTTTTGTCAATGATCTTTCCACTTCGAAGAGTGGTGATGGCCTTAGCATGTTCATGATTCCCTTCATTGGGATTTGAGGATCCAATGCTATGTTGACCTTGTGGATTTTGCACGGGTTGAGAGGGAAACTTTCCCTTCTCTTGTTGAAGTGTACCCAAGGTGGTGGTCAACTTAGTCAATTGGGTTCTCATATCCCCTATGGCTTGATTGGTTTGAGCTTGACCTTGCACAAGTTGTGCAATCACATCATCATAGTTTCTCTTGTGGGGTGGTAGGTATGAGTTAACCGGTGGTGGACCAAAATTTTGGTTAGGGTTTGATGGAAACCCTTGACCTTGGTAGTTGGGACCTTGACCTTGATTTTGAAAACCTTGGTTTTGAAAATTTTGATTTTGGAAATTTTGATTTGGAAAACCTTGGTTACTTTGAAAAGGATTTGGATTTGGGTTGCTTTGGCTTGAGGAAGCGTTTCCTCCATCACTCTTCCAACTAAAATTGGGGTGTTTACTCCACCCCGGATTATAAGTTTCAGAAAATGGAGAGTTGAAGGGCTTCCTTTGGTAGTTGAGAGCATTGGCTTGCTCAATTTGAATGGCTCCCTTAACTTGGGGAAGATTAGGGCAATCTTGGGTGGAATGAGTGGGATCATCGCAAATTATGCACAAGTCCTCCATCCTAGGTCCCGTAGGTGCCGTAGGCACTTTGGGTACGGTGCTCACCTCACTCACTTTTTGTAGCTCTATGGCCTCTAACTTCCTAGTCAAGCTAGCTATTTTGGCTTGGAGGTCATCATTATCCTTCACATGATGTTTTCCTCCTCCAACGGGTACACTTTGCACTCTAGCGGCATCAAGAGAGGAATTCGTCTCCCAATTCCGGGCGTTCTCCGCTATTGAATCAAAACACTGTATGGCCTCTTCAGGGCTCTTCTCATAAAACTGTCCCCCACTCATCATTTGGATATACTGTTTGTTTTCCAAAGAAAGACCTTGATGAAAATAGCCAATGATTTGGCCTATATCCAAACCATGATGAGGGATAGCATTAAGAAGCTCTTTGTATCTTTCCCACACAGTTGCAAAGGATTCACCCGGTTTTTCAGAAAAGTTTTGGATTGCTCTCAAAAGTGCATTGGTGCGCCCCGGAGGGAAAAATTTATCTAGGAATATGCGTTGCATATCACTCCAAGTGTGGATGGAATTAGGGGTAAGAGAATGAAACCATATTTTCGCTTTGTCCTTAAGAGAGAAAGGGAATAAAACCAAGCATATGATATGTATAGGCGATCCTGTAGAAAGAAACGCGCTACACACATCCTCAAAGTCTCTCATGTATGTATAGGGATTCTCAGAATCGAACCCTCTATATTCAGGGAGAAGACGAATCATCTCCGGTCTCATGGGAAAGTTATGGGCCTCTTGAGGTAGGCAAATACATGAGGGTGTGGTGGTTCTTGTAGGTCTCAAAATCTTCCTAAGAGTCCTTCCTAAATTAGCCAAAGGGACAGGGGGCTCTCTATAAGGTTGAGCATGGGGATTAGGATTCCCCCTTCCCACCGCCGGGGTTGCCGGCGGAACAACACCATCTCCTTGCAGCGGAGGGTCATAAGGTCTTTGAGGGTTGTGAGGCAACCCTTGGTCATTTGGATTAAACGGAATTTGTTGATTTTCAGTATGCTCCATTGAAGGAGTGGAAGGTAAGTGAAATAATGGTCTTGCAATTGGATTTCTTGGAGCTTGTTGAGGTGTGATTCTTACAAGTCGGTGTTGCTCATCACGAGCCCACGCCGACATGCACTAATTCCACCTCAACCAAAATGATATTTACAAGAGTTATATACACAAAGAATTTTTGCATAAAGTAAAAGAGGTGAGAAAACTTACCGGATTTGCAATGTCATTGCAAATTACCACTAGCTCTCTCTCCGAATCAACTAGAACGCTCGCCACTCCCCGGCAACGGCGCCAATTGCTTGGACGTAAATTGATGTGTTGTGGGCATGAGATTCCCAAGCGTAGGAGTCTTATGATCGTCTAGCAATAAAACTAGGAGTACCTAGGTCATTTCCACAGGGAGTGGAATAGGTTCTAGTGATTCTTAGGTTATGCTACCCAATGAATGTAAAAACAAGTGTAAATATGGGGTTTGTTTGGTTGTGATTTTTGTGCCAAATTAATGGCAAGGATTTGAATTGAAGACTTGTAAATGAGAGAAAGGATGGGTTCTATGGATCCATTCCTTCCTAACCTAGGCTTAGTGGTTTCTCACACATACACATTCAAATGGTCTATGTGACATATGACTTTGAATGGAAAGATTTTAACAATAAAAGCTCAAGAAAATAGAATAAATGATGGGATGCAACTTACTACTCATCTTGATGTTTTAACATACACATGGAGATCATATGTGCCCATCACCAATATACAACCTCTCACAAGTCATATTTTGGTCATGAATATGACTCCATGTGGTTTCAAAAGAAGTGAGAGTAGAGGAAGCTAGCATTCCATTAACTTTAAAGCATTTGAGTTGAGAAACCACCATTACCTTGGGTTTTGGAGAGGAACTTCACCAAAGAACCCTCCTTAAATGCTTAGCTAGCCATAATGGAGAAGAAAATAACCATACACAACCATAAAAGCTGAAAATGAGTAAATGCTTGTAATAAATGAACCAAAAACAAGTGTAGCTTACAACCTTGAGATGAAAATGGAAAATAACAACCTAAACTAGAGATTACAAGGTAAGAACAACAAGATTAAACAACAAACTAAGTTACACTAAGCTAGAAATCCAAGAACACAAGCTAAACTAAGCTAAAACCCACAAAAACTAAGCTAACCCTAGAAAACCAAAGCTAAGAGCAAGAGAGAATGCCTCAAACAGCTGCAAATGTGCTTTAAATACCCCCCCATAAGGGCATCAGACATGGGGACAAATGGACAAGAGTGCCCCTGAGTTTGGAAGGTTTTACAAAAGACCCGGAGGATTTCCCTAGCATTGGGACCGGTACCCCCCAAGGTGGGACCGGTACCATTCACCACTGCATAAGTGGGACCGGTACCCCCCAAGGTGGGACCGGTACCCCCTCTGCAAAACTGCCAGGTTTGCCTTGTTTTGACTTCCAAGATCCCTCGCTTCATCTTCGCTTGCCCCGCATGAACAAATGAGCTTGAAAACCCTCTCCGAAGGTACTTGGTCCTTCAATGCCTTGGAAACGAGCGAATGACTTGCTTGGGCAAGGCTTTGACGGGGAATGCTCCATAAATGCATACTATGATCTTGAGAATGTGCTTGCAAGCTTTGGTCAATGGATGAAAACCTTCGGCATTCATCGAACACCTTCAAAAGAATGGAATTAGCACCATGCAACCTGCACGTGCTCAAAAACAATGAAAGGATTAAAAATACCAGAATCAAGCCAAACTAGGGTTGAAGAACAGGTAAAATGTACAAAAAGACAAGTAAAAACGGGCGAATTATGTGCTAAACAGGTTTTAGCAAAAAGCTAGCCAATTGACCCGGTTGTGCCAAAATTGGTCATATGACCATTCTTTGTTTTGTAAAATTGATCAATTAGGCTTGCACCACTTCTAAAAACATGGTTTTAATATGAAATTGGTACTTGAAAACACGTTTGAAAATCTTTCATTTTGGTGAAAATGACCAATTCACGGTCGATTTGAACAAAACCCTAATTCAGCTCATTCTTACCCGTGGGATCGATTTTGGGCGAATCTATCCCAACTATTCAAAGGTTCAATTGGCACTCCAAATACACTCCCCACATCCATATAAACCTCATGAAACAATCTGTTTCGAATTTGGAGGTCATTTGGAAATTATACGAGAAAAATGACGAAAATGCCCTTCAAATCGCAAAAACCCTAATTACCTATCGAGCTCTCATCAGAATGCCATGAAAATTTACAGGGATGTTCTAAAACACCTCAAAAGTCAAATGCAATACAAATGGGTTGATTCCAACCCAAATGTACACATGAAATAATGAATTGTCATTTTCCTCAGAAAAGGGCAATTTGGGCAATTTGGTCTTTACAAGGCCAATTCCTCACCAAATGATCAGCTATTCTAGTTAATCATTTACATGAGTATATGATAGAAATAATTGGTAAAAATGGGGTGTCCACACAAGCATAATCCTAACTTCCTAGCATATGTTCTAGATATGAAATAAATCTCAAATATCTAATCCTAACATGGTATGATCAAAGAAGAGTGGAAGAAGAAGAGTAGAAGAAAAGAGGGAGAAATATGCATGCATAAAACTAATTCCTATCATGCAAAAAGAAAACTATTTTAATAAACTAATCCCTATTATTCATATTAAGGGAACAATAAACTAACCTATCATGCATACTAAAGAACTAATCCTATGCAAACTAAAGCAATAAAAAGAACTATAAAAGAAAAAGAAGAAGAAGAAAACTCTACTAACCTCTTTCTCTGTCTCCTTGCTTCAAGCCTTCTCCTCAAGCTCCAAGCCTTCTTCTCAAGCTCCAAGGACTCCAAGGACCTCAAGGACTTTAAAACTTAAGCTATAGTGCTATGGGGGAAGCTTGTGCAATTGCTCAAGCCTCAACTCTCCAAGCTAGCTCTCTAAAGCTTTTTTTTTTTGTGTTGAAACTGATTCCAGGGCCCTCTATTTATAGGGAGGCCTGAGTTTGATCAATGGCTGAGTTTGAATCTTTTAGAAATGATCCAAGTGCTCAAAACCAGCCTTCCAAGGTGTTCATACTCATCCAAAATTCGTCATGGCCGAACTAGACACATGGCAGGGCTTGGAAGAGTCCCGGGTAGAAAAATCACTCAAAATTGGCAGTTATCGGCTAACAGGATCGACAACCACCCACCCTAGGACGGTTGGCCGTCCCTCATGGACGGTTGGCCGTCCCTAGGTGGACGGCCATCGATCCCCCACCTCCAAAAATGCCCTATGTGGGCCTATCTTAGCCCGTTTCGTTCCGGTTTCGGCTTTATTCGGCTTTTCGGGCCTGTTTTAAGTCCAAATTTGACGATTCAAGCGCCGAAACGATCGTGATTCGATTTTCCATGTTTTAAGAAGTATTTGAAGTGAAAATGCATTGACCAAGGTCAAAGGTTTAGGGAAAAGTCGACCGATTAGCTGATTAGGGCCTGCCGGGCCTAAATTAGGGTTTTGAAATTTGCTAACCGATTGCTTTCGAAATCATTTCTTATTCTTGAAACAAGTTTTAAAATGTTTTAGGAAAGTGTTTTGAAGCCTTTGAAGGCTTTGGTTTGGTAAAAATATCGAATCACGGTTGCTTCTGGTCGAAACCCTAATCTGGGCTTGAAAGGGCCTTTTGAACCTTAAGAGCCAATCATGAGCCAGAAGGCTCCACAGACCTTGCCACTCATCAAATTAGCTACCAAACACACTTTACATATCTATGCCAAAGTCTCGAGACCATTCGAGACAAGATCGACAGTCATTCAGGGCTTTTGTGATTCAAAGGACAAAACTGCCCTTTAGTCACAAAAAGGCCTTATTTTCTATCAAGCCTGGCTCAGAATGCCATGGAATTTTGCAGAGGTATTCCTAGACTCTCTAAAAACCTAATGCAATAAGAACCAACTCAATTTGACCTAAAATCACACATGTGATAATGACATCCATCTAACCACCCACAAGGGTAAAACTGGGAATTTAGGGTTTTGATACCCTATTTCACCTCAAATCAAAGGCAACCATTCATGACTATACTAATGGTCAAAAATGGATGTCTACAGCATGTTAAGATCTGGGGTTGCACAGCATATGTTAAGAAACAGGATGCTAGCAAATTGGAAGCAAAGTCAGAAAGATGTAGGTTTGTAGGGTATCCTAAAAAGTCATTAGGATACTACTTCTATCACCCTAACGAGCAAAAGGTTTCCGTTAGTAAGTTTGCCGTGTTTCTTGAAAAAAGGTTATTCAAGAAGGAGGCAAAGGACAGGTGATAGATCTTGAGGAAATATCCCAAGACATACAAACCAACACCGACCAACCCACTGCCCCTATTGGCAAAACCTTCTACCACACAACCTCTTCGAAGATCTAGTAGGATATATGTTCCTCCTGAAATATATGGATATCTCCATCAGGAAGAAGAGGAACTATTCCTTAGTGATAAAGATCACCAAGATGATCCCACTATATACGAAGAGGCAATGTTAGACATTGATTCGAGAAGATGGTATGAAGCCATGAAATCCGAGATGGATTCGATGTACACTAACTAAGTCTGGACTTTGGTAAATCCACCCGAGGGTATAGTACCCATTGGCTGTAAATGGATCTACAAAAGAAAGATAGGCTCGGATGGTAAGGTAGAGACCTACAAAGCTAGGCTAGTGGCAAAAGGTTACAAATAGAGACAATGAGTTATCTTTTCGCCAGTAGCCATGCTAAAATCCATCAGGATCTTGTTATCTATAGCTGCACATTATGACTATGAGATATGGCAAATGGATGTAAAGGCTGCTTTTCTCAATGGCATGATTGAGGAAGAGATTTACATGGAACAGTCAAAAGGCTTTACATCCAGTGGTGATGACCACAAAGTGTGCAAGCTACAGAGGTCCATTTATGGACTTAAACAACTTTCTCGTTGTTGGAACATCCGATTTAATGAAGCAATCAAATCGTTTGGTTTTCTTCAAAATATGGATGAACCTTATGTATACAAAAAGGTTAGTGGGAGCGCGATTACTTTTGTCGTACTGTATGTAGATTACATCTTACTCATTGGGAATGATATAGGGATGTTATCATCTGTTAAACTCTGGTTATCACATCACTTCTCCATGAAAGATTTGGGAGAAGCATCCTTCATACTAGGTATAAAGATCTATAGAGATAGATCTAGAAGGTTGCTCGGACTCTCCCAATCCTTGTACATAGATAAAATACTGAAGAGGTTCAGTATGGAGAATTCCAAGAGAGGCTTAATGCCCTTCAGACATGGAATTCATCTCTCCAAAGCCATGTGTCCTAAAACACCTGAGGAGAGAGAGCATATGAACAAGATTCCTTATGCTTCTGCTG
Organism: Hamamelis virginiana; assembly: GCA_017140935.1. NCBI lineage: Eukaryota > Viridiplantae > Streptophyta > Magnoliopsida > Saxifragales > Hamamelidaceae > Hamamelis > Hamamelis virginiana. The sequence goes on along the minus strand of JAESVK010000912.1, from coordinate 2,311,322 downwards.
TGGGAAGCTTGATGTATGCTATGCTATGTACCAGATCTGATATTTGTCATGCTGTAAGTGTTACTAGCAGATATCAGTCCAATCCAGGTATGGAACACTGGATTGCAATTAAGAACATTCTTAAGTACTTTAGAAGGACTAAAGAATTGTTTCTTATTAATGGAGGAGTGAACTCAGAATTTATGGATATGCAGATTCAGATTTTCAGTCTGACTTGGATGACAGGAAATCCACTTCTGGATATGTGTTCACCATGAACGGTGTAGCAGTTAGTTGGAAGAGCTGTAAACAGGATACAACAGCGGATTCCACTACTGAGGCTGAGTACATTGCCGACTCTGAAGCTGCCAAAGAAGCTGTTTGGATCAAGAAGTTTGTCTCAAAACTTGGAGTACTTCCTACCATTGAATCACCAGTACCTCTGTATTGTGACAACAATGGGGCCATATATTGCTCAAGTCAAGGAACCAAGGTCTCATCAGAAGTCCAAACACATTGAAAGGCGATTTCATATGATTAGGGAGATCATTGCTAGAGGAGATATTTGCATTCAGAAGATCGCATCTGCGGATAACATAGCATACCCATTCACTAAGGCACTGACTCTTCAGAGTCTTGATTGACATCTTGAAAAGATGGGTATGAGATACATGGGCGATTGGCTTTAGTGCAAGTGGGAGATTGTTAGTAGTATGCCCTAATAGCCAATGTCATTTGTGTAATTTGGGATATGAACTTGATTTAAGTATTATTGTTATTGATTAATAATACGGGCATTTTGATTATCATGTTATATATTGTTATTGTGTTCATGATAAGTCCTAAGAAAGAATGTCAATATAAGAACTCAAGGGTTGAGATAGGGAGACTTATATTGTTATTATGTCTTTCTTAGATATTCCTAGTCATAGGATTACTTATTGGGCATTAATAATCCGGATAGACTAGCACAGGTTATGTCTGCTCAATATGGAGAATGATCCGTCTCAAGTCATTTGTGTATAGACACTAGGGCAAACCTGTGGGTGCTTGTTTGAGAACAAGTACACTGAATGTGATCATTGATTGAGTTTGTTGAATGGAGTTTTACTTACATGTCAAACAACAACTTAGGGTTACAATGATGCAAGTGATCCTTAGACCTGAGGCACCATAGATGTTCTGTGTTAGGGATATTAGGGTTTGATAGTACAACGTACATATCCTAACCATAGAACTTGTATAAGTACTCATTGGCTCTAGTAGGCCTATCATGGGGACATATGAGTGTACAACAAGGAATCTATCACTCTCAGTAAAGAGAGGGAATGCCTTGTATTATTCTGAGAGATAATTCATAGAAGTCTTTGGCCAAAGCAGTTGGGAATAAGAAATCTGTTTCTTAAGTATCCCAAGTTTGAATTGATATTTTAAGAATAACATACAAGATGTTAAATTAGGGTTTTGACATATTATCCATACCCAACTAATTTAATTGAGGCATTGTTTGATGGAATGATTGAATTGTATCTTAATTGTAACTGAAAGGTTCACTGTGTTATGATAAACCTTCACACAACCTAGGGTGTGTCTTGACATATTGCTAGATGTCACTCAAGACTAGTAGAGGCCCAAAAGATTTATTTCTTGAAAGGAAAAATTAGAAGAGTTCTAATTTTAGAACCTAAAATAAAAGTAGTTTTATTTGAATGATAATTTATTATCCTAATTCCTACTACTAGGTTGTTGTGAACCTAAGAGGTCACACACATATAGGTGCATGCTTTATTTAAAGGAGAAGAGAGAATAATATGCAAATATTAATTAACTAGAATTTCAAGTTTTTGAAATTTGAATTTTGAATTTTGAATTTTGAATTTTGAATTTTTTGAAATTTTGAAATTTTGAAATTTTAAAATTTGAAATTGACACGAGATGGCAAGATAATTAAGATTGCAAATATTAATCTATTTGAATTTCAAGTTAGTTAATTGAATTTAAATTTGAAATTGTTTCAAATTTGAAACAAGATAACTTGATAGAGTTTGATCTTTAATAGGAGCTACCACTAGAGAACAACTAGGGAGGGCCGGCCACTACATGGAGAACACTCCTAGTGTGTGCAATCTAATCATCCTCTCTCTCTCTCATCCTTTGAAGCTTGCTCTAGTGTGGATCAATCTTAGAAGCCTTCATCTTTTTGGGGCTGCACTTCTACCTTCTTTAATCTCTCTAAAGGCTATCAAAGTAAGTGATTTACTTTTGTTTTAAGTTTTATAATATGCTTGTACAATGAATCATGGATCTTGGCACAATGGTTTCCATGAAAAATTTTATTTCCGCTTGATTTCATGGAATGCTTTCACTAGGAATGTCATCATCCTTCAAACCACAATAAATAAATCAATTCTTAGCCAAAAAAAAAAAAAAAATCTACATGATATATCTCCATTATTGAACCAGATCTCCAAACACCTCCATGAACAGACACTAAGCCACTTTGAGGTATTTCATCAAACAACCGATGAGCCTATCGGGACTAGCAACCATGACTACAATCTAGGGATCCAAACAACATTGAATTCCCGGAAACCGCATAGCTACAATGAATAATTGATAAGTAATAGGATTTTTCCTCTGTTAATTCCTTAGATATGGCCCAAACAACAAAAGACGATGTCGATATGCTGATATATACGTATCCCACCATAAGTATATACACAGTTATTTAGACCCACAGACCCCATAACACCCAGCTGTTAGCATGGAATCAAGAGGCTAACAATTTCTCAAAGTCAAAATTTGGAATTGCATATTTATGATTTTGAACAAATAATCTATCTCAAATTAATGGAGAGGGCGCTAAAAAAAATGCAAAGATGCCTTGCTAACAGTATCAGTTGACCGACAGAGAATGGGTTTTTCAGATTTTAGAAGCAATGCTAACAGTCGACTGATTCATACTAACAACCGACTGTTAGCGAGACAACAAATTTTTCAAAATTTCCCACTCTTTCCCCATTTTTCTTGGCACCCAAACACAATGTTTGAAGAACAATATTAAATCAACCATTCAAATCATGCCAAAACCTCCCAATTTTGATTTTTAGAAAAAAAAATTGCAAAAATCAGTGTGTTACATAGCAATAATAAAAATGGTGAAAACATCGAAACATTTTGGGTAAAGGTTGGGTTTTTTGTGTCAAAATGAAAAGAAAAACATGTGGAGACGAAAAGAAAAACATTTTGGGTTTTTTTGGGTTACCTATCTCAGGCGTTCCGGCAAGCTGGCGGCGAGTGACCTTCTTCTCCGACGTGGCGAGAGCTCCGGCGGGATGGTCTGGTTTCCAGCGAGCTGGTAAGGTCCGTCTTCTCTCTCCCTCTTTATTCTCTTTCGTTTTCACCATATCTGAAATGTCCTGACTTTAGTTTTTTATTTTTGTTTAAACGGGTGACTTTTGTAATCGGGTATAACCCGTTTCTTACGAGCCCGCATGTTTTAGCCAAATGAATTTACAACCTTCAGATCTTCATTTACTGCATCCTACGGCCATAAAATGAGGGGTTGATCTTATGAGGCGTCAGGACGTCCTGACCAGATCAGACCTGTATATATTTATATATATAGTAGTTGTGCCTTTGTTAGGATATATGGGGATAGAATTCTCTCTAGTTTATATTCCAGTAGTTTTATGCATTTTAGAAAGAATTTAGATTAAAAATGATTGACAAAGTTCAATTAGGGTACGGGCAATCGTTCCTAATTTAATTTCGAACTCTTAACTGCATGATTTGGATTATTTATGCTGTTTGAAGAGGTTGTCAAAATTCCGAAATTGATTATTTGTGTTGATGTAATTAGAGCAACGTTGAATGGCCGATTTGGATGTCCCGACCATTGGTTCAGATAAAGTAATTATACACAATAGATACGCTGGCTAAACATTACACTATGTTTGGATTGAGAGAATTGGAGAGAAGAGAAGAGAATCTCATTAAGAGGATAAGAGAAGAGAAGAGAAAAGAAAATAAAGTTAAACTTTCTCTCCACCTTGTTTGGATAGATAGGGGAGAAAGTTAATTTAACTTTCTCTCCACCCTTTTTGGATAGCATTCATAAAGAAGAGAAGAAAAGATTTTAAGGTGTAAATTCCAATATTGCCCTTATTTACATAAAAAAGACATAAAAGCTAAACAAGGGAGAGAAATGGAAAAGTAGTAAAATCACGCCCATTGGCTTTCTCTTCTCTTCTCTTATCTCCAAATCTCTTCAATTTGGAGAGAGAGAATTTTGGGCCATTTTCTCCCCACTTTCTCTCCCTTTCCCTTCCTTTCTCTCCTATTTTGGTTTGCCAAACAAGGGAATTTTAAAATATTTCTCATCTTCTCTTCTCTTCTCCCCAACTCTCCCAATCCAAACAGACTGTTAATTATCTCCACTTTATGTCCATAGTTGGAAAAGGATGAAAATGTGTAATTTTTATTGTTTCAGCAAAAAATAAAAATAAAAATAAAGACATGAGAGCATGAGGCTATTGCAGCACTCCATGCTTTGAAGCTGTTCTAGCACAATGAAATTAATTACAAAACCGTTTTAAGTCTAAAAAATGTGTCCTTAATTAATTATAGCCATTCATATTTTACCTCCCATTTATTTTTTTGTCCCAATTAATCCAAAGAGGTTATGAGATTTGGGTGTGGTAAAGTGGGATGGGAGTGGTATTATAACTTTTCCATGCATCATTGCTCTTACATCCAATTTTAATTAAATCATGAAAATTAAAATTTGTAATTAAATTTGCAAGTTGATGCAACATCCTAATCATTTTCGGGCCCGTTTGTATTAATTTTTCTTAAAATTTTTTATAGAACTCAAAATTCCACTTCATCTAATTGAGAGATGGAGCATTAATTAATAGCTACTTCTAGACAATCTACTTGATGAGTGATAGGATGGTTAGTAAAATTTTTATATTATAAATTATTGTGGCAGAAGTTAGGAGACTCCAATTAACTTTCCTAACTTTTTCTACAATCACTTCTAATATGAAAATTTTGATATATGAAAACATAATTTAAAAATAACTCTAAAAAGATATGTGAACATAATGATACTTCTACAAAAAGCTAACACATACATATCCTTAATTATGAGTGTTATGAAAAATCAAGGATACTATTTCTTGAATATAAAAGCGATTTTAATTACCTTGCCTTTAGTTAATGTTTGGTTGATGTTAATATGCAAATCAAACATCCACACAGGAACACAAAGATTTACGAGGAAAACCAAAACGGGTAAAAAACCTCGGGAGCACCAGAAATCACTATGAACTAAAAGAGCTTACAAGCAGAGCAACACTACTCACAACACGACGCTTGAATCCATAAGCCTAGCATAATCCCCTCTTGAACAAGCACACAACGAATCCACATTGCCTTCACAGTATCTTCACACACTGAAATCAACGATGCCACGCTCCACACACCGAAGTCAATGATGCTAACGGAAGTCCACCATCCAATTCGAATCCACAAATCAATAACCACTCACCAGATATGAAGTTGATATGTCTAAACACTAAGGTTTCTATGCATCAAAACTGTGCTATGTGATCAATGGCTATGGATGCATAGAAATTCTTTGAGAGAACTAGGGTTTCAATATCAAAGGAGGCAAGAATAGAGTCTCTCCATTAAACCCTTCGAAATATACCTTAAATATGATCAGAGACCTAACCTAAGAGTTTCAAACGGATTGAAACTGAATCACACGATCGAATCTGAAGATAGGTTCGAATTAATGAGTTGATCGATCCTAGTCGATCCAGCTCTGAGGGTAGGATCGATCCAAAATCCTCTGCCTCATGGATCGATCCGGGCTACAGAGTAAGATCGATCCTATTATGCAGTTTGAAAAATGGATCGATCCTGCAAGAATCCTTAGATCGATCCAGATTATGCAATAGGCCAAAAATAGATTATTTTCAAATAAAAATGACCTATAAATCATAATGGATCATTCTTAGGTGATTTGGACAATTTAAACAACCTATAGTCAATTAAATAACCTAGGTTCTAAGTCAAACTTACCATCCTAGATCATATACCAACAAATGAGTGTGACTCGAGCTTGAGCAGTATTATCGATTTGAAGCGTTTCTGTTCTCCCAAATATATATAACCCTAGAGGGGGTGAATAGGGTTTTTGGCAAACTTATGCAATAAATTACCAAATAAGATTAAAGTTCCATTACAAGTAGCAGAAGCAATCAATATTAAAGCAAGTAATTGAAATAAAGAAGGGAAGAGAAATCAAACACAAAAATTTAACGAGGTTCGGACTCCACCTACTCCTCGCCTTGTGCCTCAGCTCAAGGATTCCCAACAATCCACTAAGGATTAGCTCCTTCAAGGTGGAGAAACTTTTACACGATCTTCTTTATCCCAGGTGGAAGACCCTCACCTAAGCTCACAAAGAACTTCACAAATGGCTCACAAAGAACCCACTAGTGCTCACAAAGAACACTTCTTCAAGCTTTACAAAGAACGCTTGGCCAATGCTCACAAAGAGCTTTACAAGATTTACAAATGATTTAAATAAGAGTACAACAAGAGAGCTCCTTAAAGAGTAGATGATTACAAATAAGCTCACCCTATAATCTCTCAATAGGATGAACTAAATTTTGGCTCTAGAGAGTGATTGATGACTAAATCATACAAGAAAGATGATAGAACTAGTTGAAGTATGTTTGTATATGATCAACAACACATTTAGTGCTCAATTAATGAGTATTTATAGGCTTCTTCAAGTAAATGGCCGTTAGGCACATTAAACTAGCCGTTTGGGTTAGTCAAAACTAGCCGTTATACAGTTCAGGACACGGTTAGTCAACTAGGCAAAGAGGGTTAGTCGACTAGAGTGTTTAAAAACATACGATTCAAAACCTGGGCTCAGTTAGTCGACTAGGCAAACTTGGTTAGTCAACTAAGAGGGCCATTAGTCGACTAATCAGGGTGGTTAGTCGACTACCTGATATTTTTCATAAAATTTGCTTACTGCCACTACTCTAGTCGACTAGATAGAGTAGCTTAGTCGACTAGGCAATGTACAAAATCAATTTTCATGAAAAATAATAAGTGTTTTGATTTTGTAAAAGCCCACTTTGATTAAAATCATTTGTGGCCAAATAAAAATGATTTTTCCAAGTATGAAAATAAGGTCCATGATATCTATGTCCTATTGAGCCAAAATAAATTCAATTCCTAATGAGAGATTTACACAAGTCCTAAACTCACACAAGATTATAAGATAATCTTCCAAGAGAGCTCCAAGCTTGTGCTAGGCTTGTGTTTGGCTTTTCTTTAAGCAATGGCTTTGATGTATGATCTTCACAGAGGAGTGCATGACTTGCTTAAGTGTGTGATCTTTTGAAATTGCAACTTCTCATAAATCCTGTGATTTCAAGATATATACTAACAGAACGAAATAATTTTCACAGGCCACCATTATCAATTATATAGATACGACAAAGAAATACACAATTGATAATTGAATAAGTAGATCGAATTAACGAATGCACTATATATAATATTCACAGAACAATGTTTGTTATCATCAAAATCAATTATACCAATGAGGTATGAGCCATAAGGCCAACAGTTTCTGTCATGTTTGTCACAGTAGCTTGAGCTTTTAGGGATTACTAGCTTGAGATCAATCACAGACTCAAGCTTTTGACATCCGAATTAGCCAACACATATAAATGATATACCTAACATGTTAGATGGTCAAAGAGGATTGAGATGATACATAATTCTGGCAATCAGAATTGATGCTATGAAATGGGAGAAGTATAATGAAAATCAGTTAAGCATGTGATTGCAAGTTAACATTATGGAAATTGAATTGTGAAGATGGAATAGTGACATTACTGATAGACAAGTGAAAATGCGGGTAAACAAGTGACATTGCGGATAGGCAAGTGGCATTATTGTAATTAGATATACTTTTTGAATATTTTTGTAATTACATGTTTTATTCCTTGTCACGTGTCATATGTTTGTAACAGATTTAATGATTATAAGAATTCCACTATATAATAGGAGGTAGGTACATGTAATAAGGATGAGAATTTCATTAGTTTGAGAGAATTTTTCATTTTTCTGTCAGTTTTAGTACTAGAGAGAGAAAGTGAGAAAGCTTCTTTGCGGTGTACTGTTTCTCGATCTTTGTAAGTTCAATATTCTATCATTATCAATAAATTTCTATTTATTGTTTATAATTAAAATTGAATCTGTCTAAAGCATCAACCAATGATGAATGTATATTATTAAAATATACATTTATCATTGGAAAAACGGTTCTCGAATCCGATTTTGTATTTTTCTATTAAAAATCATTTTCCTCTTGATGTCACCTCCCTTGGAACCGGAAATGGTTGTGACAGGACTATTACCGCTGTATGTTCCTCGGGATCCGTCCACATAGTTGAATTGTACTTTGATATTCTTTCTCCTCTGATGACGATGGCGATCTTCCAGGAGTGACAAAAATGGCACCATTGCCGGAGACCGTTCATTTTGGTGCTTTAGAATGTTCTTTGATTATGTATTATTCTATATTCTTCTTTTATTTTCATTGCTCTAATCTTAACATGATCTTTTGTATGATAATTGTTTCTTTATTCTAGTTCGTATTCATGTATGAATTTCTTTGTCATAAATTAACTATTCATCGTATTCTATACTATTATTCACAATTTACTGTTTATATATTTTGTTTTGTTTCATGAATTTTCTGCAATTTTATTTGCAACAAATCTTACTTCTATTTAATACATAATTAAAATTCATATTAGTTTTTATTTTTATTTTTATTTTTCTTCAATTTTTTTATTCTTTAATTTTTAAATGAGTTTATATATTTTCATTAAAAATTATAAGTATATAATTAGGTCAGTTATAGCAGAATCAATTGTTTCTAAAGCTCGATCAGAAATTCAAAACTCAAAACGGATAAGAAGTAATTATGTTTTGCTTGACTGTATTGGGGGACTCATAAATCTACATTCTTGAATGTCTGAACAAACAAATACCTATGTTCTTGTAATCAATCTGTTTGAAACTAATTTAGAAGCTCGGATGAGAACAATGATGAAGTCCTACATGGCTTCTAAAGCTTATTCTCGTCCGAAGAAACATGATAAGAGAAAAGGAACCTTTGCTTCAATTGCTCGAGGGGGATATGATATGGAGAATTATTTACCAGAAGAGAATGACCATTTTCGCGCGCAACTTCAAGATATGAATGATAAGATTAAGGAGTTGGAATTAAAATTACAGATTAATAATACTTCTCTTATGCATCTTGCACAGCCTTCCTCACATTCAACTGTTAAACACACTTCTATTCCTGTCTGTACATCAACACAACCTTTATCTCACCAACCTCTTACTTCTAATTCTTCTCTTTCTTTCTCCTAAGAACAAGTGGAATAAGTTGTTCGATCCTTTTTATCTCAATCAGATTCACATAAAACTCATATGGGGTATAAGTGAGTTATCTCTGATGAAATTTCTCATTATCCATATCCCAAAGGTTTCACCGCTCCAACCTTTACACAATTTGATGGATCTTCTGATCCTCATGAACATGTGTCTAAATTTGAGATGTAATGTGGAGAATATTCTTCTGACCTTCGTTTGCTTTTAAAACTCTTTCCTGGTTCCTTGAAAGGCCCAGCTTTCACCTGGTTTGCTAATCATTCTGCCTTGAATGTTCAAGATTGGTATTCTTTTTCCAATATTTATTGTGATAAATTTAAGGGATCTCGTAAGATAATATCTTTTGAGGATTTGCAGAGGATGCGGCAGACTAAGGAATAATCTTTGGGGCAGTAATTTGAAAATTTTCTTAATAACTTACAAAAGATTGCGGAATCGATACCTGATTCTGTTCTGATTGACAATTTTATTCATGGGACTTTCTGGAAGGCATAGAGAGACCTTTCTGTCGGGAACCTGGAGATATGGATGATTTGGGACTTATAGTAAGTCGATTGGAAAACATTTATGCTAGGGAGAGACCAAGAGAACAAGTTTATGTAACCAACAAACAGGATTCCGCCCTAACCGTAACTAGACCGGTGAAAAGAAGGAGAACTAATTTGAATTTTGATTTTACAATGCCAGAGCAGATGTTTCACTTACTTATAAAGAACAATTTAATCACTTTAGCTTACTCTTGCATCGAAAAGCGTCCTACGGAGGCTGATCGATGGTGTGAGTATTGTCGAGCAGCTACCCATGGTACCAAATTTTGTTTTTGATTGTAGGACCTTATTCATGACAAGGTTGCATCCGGAGAAATTAAAGCCATGCCTCGTGAAAGATATACATCTGTCAATATGATCAGTGCTACGGTTGATGGTCAAGATGAAGCTTTAGCAGTGAAAACACGTGAAGTTGCCGCTGCGGAAAAAGGAAAGGAAGTTGTAGAAAAGACCCCTACAAGTGTTCCACAACCTCAACAACTCAATTCAGATGCTGTTAAATTGGCTCAGCTGAGTCAAAGAGCTATGGAAATATCGAAATCCACATCCAAAAAAGTCATTATAATATTGTAGCACATTTGAAAAAGATCCCAGCAATGGTTTCTGTATTCGATATTTTAAAGTTTTCCCCTTGGACAAAAATGGCTTTAGAGGTGGCTCTAGCTGAGGCAGTTATTGAGTGCAGGGAAAATCATGTACTGTTCACTGAAAATGCTATGCAACTAAGAGAAGATAAAGAAGAGATTCTATTAAAAGGAATCCAACAACAGATCCAGCTGTTACTTATTATAAAAGCTAATGTTCTTCGAATAGAAGTGGATACTCCTGGCAATGACCTGATTACTTTTCCGGAGATGATATTATGGGGCGATCTAATATCCATAATAAACCTCTTTATCTACAAGTCTCAGCTGATGGAGTTCTAATTCTAAAAGCTTTGGTCGATATGGGATCTTCCATTATTGTACTTCCTATTGCAATGATGGAAGTTATTGGAGTCAAATCAGATAAAATTCAGACAGACACAGAACAAGACAACCATCTATGGAGTAGGAAAGATGATACAGCGATCATTGGGAACTATCACATTAAGAATACAAGTGGGAATTCTTAATGATGACTTCACTTTTGATGTTGTAGATCGTGCTCCTTCTTACCCTCTTTTATTAGGAAGGCCTTGGCTTCATTTCTATGCAGCAGTACCCTCTTCCTATCATCAATGTGTAAAGTTCTAGAAGCATAATTGTCAATATCGTATCATTGCTACTCGAGACCCATTCCAACAATGGGAATCCCATTTCGTTGAAGCTTCATTCTTTACAGAAAATATTTCCACTAGCCAAGGACCTTCTGTTAATACAATTGCTGAGACAATTTTATCTATTCCCAAAGTTCATGAGGGATGAATCACTGCTGTTTTTCTGTCTGATGTTGACTCCGATGATGAAATAGAAGAATATGCTTTTAATGCAGCTCAGTATAGAGTCTCTACTGCTCAATCTGCTAGTATTTTAGAAGTTCCAGAAGAAATGTTATGACCAAGGACATTTTGAAATTTTGGAACAATTAATTTAACTATAAATAAAGATGTTAATTGGTTTTTCCATTTGTAACTTTCCTTTATTATTCTTTTACAACACTTATTGACAATCAATTTTTCTTTTATAATACTTCAATTTACTCATTCTCTTCTACGATTTGATTTATTTTCTTCTATAAGCTTCATTATTTTGTTTATATACTTTCTAGTATTTCTTTGTTTATATTTTATTGAGTTAAACAATGCTTATTTTGAGTCCTTTCTTTTTTTTTTGGAGGAAAGATTATCTTGAGTCTCCTTTCTGGAGCAATGCTTATTTTGAGTTTCCTTTCTGGAGCAATGCTTATTTTGAGTCTCCTTTTATGAGCAATGCTTATTTTGAGTCTCCTTCCTAGAACAATACTTATCTTGAGTCTCCTTTCCGGAGCAATGCTTATTTTGAGTCTCCTTTTAGGAGCAATGCTTATTTTGAGTCTCCTTCCTAGAACAATACTTATCTTGAGTCTCCTTTCCGGAGCAATGCTTATTTTGAGACTCCTTCCTGGAGCAAAGATTATTATGAGTCTCCTTTTCGAAGCAATATTTATTTTGAGTCTCCTTTCCGGAGCAATGATGTTTTGAGTCTCCTTTATGGAGCAATATTATTCCAACTCTTCTTTTATGAAGTAATAATCATGTTCTCATAGGTCAACTAGATTGAGATGATAATTGTGGAAAAACTCATCTTTTCTGGAAGTGATATTTTGCACTTAAACAAACCCGGAATATCTGGTGTTTTGTTAATTTTCTATAGGAAAATGGATGATTCAAATTGCAATTTCCCTAATCTGGTTGATATATTTTTAATCAAATTAATTGATAATATGGAAGGAGAGGATGTGATTCCAGCTCCAGAAAGGAAAACTTTTGTTGCTAAAAATATGTTACCATAAGAAATAGTGAGATTGATTGAGTTGCTGAAGAAATACAAAATTGACCTTTTTGCCTGGAGTTATGAAGAAATGCCTGGATTGCCAGAAGACATAGCTGTTCATATGTTGCACACATTTCCGCACATCAAACCTGTGAAACAAGCTATGCGAAAATTTAAACCAGAAATTGAAAAGAAAATTATGATTGAAGTAAAGAAGTTAATTGATGCAAAGTTTGTGATTGAAGAATAATATCCAGAATGGTTAGCCAATATTGTTCCTGTGGTTAAAAAGAGTGGTTCATTGAGGATCTGTGTTGATTTCTGAGATTTGAATAAAGCTTGTCTAAAGGATGAATTCCCTTTACCAAACATGGAATTATTGATTGATGATACTTCACACTATCAGACTTTCAGTTTCATGGATGGATATAGCGGATATAATCAAATCAAAATGGCTAAAGATGATAAAGCAAAGACCAGTTTTATAACACCTTTGGGAGTTTTCTATTATACTCACATGCTTTTTAGATTGCAGAATGTAGGCGCAACTTAACAACAATCTATGACAATCAATTTTCAAGATTTTATGCATTCAGAGGTGGAGTTTTATGTTGATGATTTGGTAGTACGGTCTAGAGAGGATGAAGATCATTTATGAGTTTTAGAAAAGATTTTTATTCGATGTAAACAGTATTCAGTAAAGATGAATCCTTTGAAATGTGCATTGGGAGTGAAGTCCAGAAAATTCTTGGGATTTGTTGTGCAATATCAAGGAATTGAAGTAGACCCAGGGAAACTTAAATTAATTCAAGAAATGCAGCCACCTAAATCTGTCAAACAACTGAAAAGCTTTTTGGGAAAAGTCTCTTATATTAGGAGATTTATTCTAAATCTAGCTAAAAAAGTGGCCCCTATGAATAAATTATTGCTGAAAGATGTTAAATATGTCTGGGATTCATTATGTCAGATGTCTTTTGAAGTATTAAAAGAAGAACTGTTGAAACTGCAGATTTTAAGAGCCCTTATTGCAGAGAGACCTTTGATTTTATATCTATCTGCAACTCCAGAAGCCATGGTGCTCTGCGTGCGCAGTTAGATGAGATAGGAAAAGAGCATCCTGTTTATTATTTGAGCAAAGTTTATCATGCTGCGGAATTCAAGTATTCCCGCATTGAAAAGTTGTGTTTGACTTTAGTCTTTGCCACTGATAAGCTGCACCAGATCCTATGAATTACTTACTTCAGCAACCAGTGCTTTTCGAAAAATTAGCCAGATGGAGTTTGAAACTCACTCAGTTTGATCTAGGATGTAAGAATCAGAAAGCTATTAAAGGACAAGCAATTGCGGATGTTTTGGCAGAAAATCCATGTTCGGATGATTATTTGATTTCTGATGAATTAAAAAATGAGCATGTTTTCAAAATCGCGGAAACTTCATGGATCCTTTATTTTAATGCTACTCCCGCAAGAAAATCTTATAAACAGGTTGATGAATTAACAATTGATGGGGGAATTGGATTAGTTTTTCGAAACCCAGATGGACAGACGATTACCTTTGCTTTTAAAACCACTTTTATCACTACAAACAATGTTGCAGAATATGAAGCATTGCTTTTGGGCTTGTTCTTGGCATAATCAGTGGGTATAACTAATCTACAAGTGTTTGGGGACTCAATGTTGGTTATTTCATAGTTGAGAGGAGATTTTCAAGTGCGAGAAGCTCATTTAATACTATATTTTACAAAGACTAATATCCTTCTGAGCCATTTTCAAAAAGTTGAGCTACATCGTGTTAGCAGATCACAGAATAGTCATGCAGATTCATTGGCTACCATTGGTTCTAAAATACAAATGGAGGACTATCAATTACAAGCTCAAGTTGCAATTATCAGGAGGAATTTTCCACTCAAATTATCTGCTTTGGATATTTGCGAAAAGAAAGAAGTTAATGAAGTATAAACTGCTATTATAATTTTATCTGCAAAAGAATGGTATCAACCTATAATTGATTATTTGGCTAAAGGTGTTTTACCGCAAGATAGAAATTTTGCGAAAAGCATTCGACAGCAGAGTATTTGATATATCTATTTGCATGGCTTCCTCTACAAGCGTAATTTTGATGGTATGTACTTAAGGTGTGTTTCTACTGCTGAAGCTCAACATTTAATGCAAGAAATACATTCTAGTACTTGTGGAGAGCATGCAGGAGCGGTTTGTTTACATAAAAAAATATATATATCTCAATAGGGTTATTACTGGCCAACTATGAATAAAGATTGTACAAACTTTGCGAGAAGATGCCACTTATGCCAAATTCATGCCAATATTCAACAGCAACCTATTCATATCCTCTATCCAATAAGAGCTTATTGGCCTTTTCAGCACTGGGGACTTGATTTGATTGGAAAAATTAATCAATCTTTCAGCAAAAATCATATATGGATATTGGTTGCTACTGAGTATTTCAGCAAATAGGTTTAAGCTATTCCATTGCGAAAAGCTGCTATTCCATTGCGGAAAGCTACTTCTGAAGCTGTATCCTTGTTCATTCGAGAGAACATCATTGCTAGATTTGGAATACCACAAATACTGGTAACTGATCATGGTACTCAATTTCAAGGAAGAGTAAAAGACTTATGTCAGAAGTTCAACATTTTTCATGCACATTCTACAACTTATTATCCGAAATGAAATGGTCAAGCTGGAGCAACAAATAAAACTCTATTGAAAATTCTAAAAAAAACTGTTAAGCAATCACAAAAGGATTGGCATGAAAAGTTGATTACAACTTTATGGACATACAGAACGGGGGCTTCTTGCTTTAACGGATGTTCCCGCATACTCAATGGATTATGCTTAGATACGGATTGATGATTTACTTATATTGGAAGAGAAAAGAATGCAAGCAGTAGGTAGATTGCATATTTACGCTAAGCAAATGACTAGAGCATATGATAAGAACGTTCATGAAAAAACTTTTGCAGTGGGAGATATTGTGCTAAAGGTTCAAGATAGTATCAGAGCAAAGATGAGTAGCACTAAGTTTTATGCAAACTATAAGGTCCGAATTCAACTCGGACCGATTATGATCCTGTCCAAATTGACCGAATCGGACCGGTTCACGGTTTGACTCGTTCGGAGTTGCATCCATAGTCTTATCACAGTAAATTGAAAATGAAGAGGAGCTTGCCGGTGATGAAGAGATCAATGAAAACATTGACGATAAAGAAATAAGGCAAGTCGCACGCTATAATTTCGAATCGTTTAGTAGAAAAATGATTTTTATTTTGTTTCTTCTACTTTTTAGAAGTTGAAAATGTAAATTTATTTGGATTTTTTACTTGTTAGAGAACATGGATTCATGTTCTTGGTTGTGAAATAGGTAAATGCAGATCTTTTACGGGTTGATTTGTATATGTAATAAGCATATACAGGTAAATATACTTATATTCACTATGACTAGAGCTCAAAGATTTCATCTTTATGTTTGATGTCTGGTTTCTTAACATAGGTTAGTATTATTGGTTATGAAATACGTAAATATACCTCTCTGACATGTGAGTAAAATTGAAAGATCTATACAGAAATGATCCATTGGGGTCCAGACCCCATTTTGATAAATACGGTCTAGTCCTCATTGGGATAGTTGGGATAGGTATTTTAAAAAATCGACCGTTGGATTAGATACTCCTATTACGTATGTCATGTCTGCTAAAAATCACAATGATCCAACGATTGGTTTTTGAGAAAACTGACTGTGAAAAAAAAAAACTGACATTTTATCCTTTTTGTTTGTTTAATATCTATAATTTATGTATTTAATACCTATATGACAGATAAATTTATATGTCTAAAATTTCCAAACAGGTAAGTTTATATGTTTAATATTTCCAAATATGTAAATTTATATGTTTAACATTTTTAAAAAGATAAATTTATATGTACGAAAATGAATGGTAGAATATATATACTTTATGCTCTATATATAGGTTTTACACTTCTGTTAGATTAAGATCAATTTTTATCTTTCATTATCACTTAGTTCATATCTTGAATCTAGATGGAACGAAGGTTAAGTTCTTTTAAGATATATATCTATTAGTAGAATTGATAAGGATTAAAAATTTTACTTGATTAGGACTAATATTTCTATAATGAAAAGTGTTAACAAAATAAACTATAAATTCAAAAAGAAAAATAATATTTCAAAATTTGAAATGATCGTAATCTTCATAAAGTGTCAAAAATGGTTACAACTCTAAATAGAAATCATAATAAATGCAATCTCCAACTAATGAGGGCAGATCTACCATTTAAAAAAAAAATGATGACTTTAAAATATCATATAAGAATCTCACGGTATAACTTAAAAGATGTTGGGGCTCATAGTTTGAAATCTGAATTTTATGGGCTTCGATTAATTTTTTCAATTTAAAATTTATATTAAAAAAATACAACCTAGGATACTACAAAGATTTACTTGTACCCTATTTGCCGCAAAACAAAAGCTAGACTATTTTTTAAGTTTTCTGATATAATAATAATTTTTTATTTAAATAAAAAAATTAGCCAATAAAATAAATAAATAAATAAAACCTAGACTATGTTGAAGTACAACTTGATTTGTGGTCCATTAATTGCCCGGAATGGGTGGCAGCCAATTGTTTTGAAATTGCAAAAGATTTTTATTTTATTTTTTTTGCAAAAGACTAGTGTTATGAAATTGACCTTAGGGCCACTAGGCGACAACGCCTAAAGACAGATTGCTTTCTGATTAATAAATTTTATTTCTTTTTTTTTTTTTTTTTTTTTTTTTGGCTAACCTAGGAGGAAAAATGGCTTAATCATTTAACCATATAGATGTTGAAAATATCTATATCTATACTATCTATAAAGCCAGAAGGCTTGGTTAGTCTGGTCAAGTTTTTATACCAAAAATACCCATAAATGAATTAATGATTCTATCAAATACTGTGGGGATATATGTGTCTTTTACTATTCAAAACTATTCGCAACAAAACCACGTTCTCTGCACAATCCTTATCTCTCAAAACTACAACTTCCTCTCTCTCTCCTGCAGTTTTTCTCCCTCAAAACTACAACCCTCTCTCTCTCCTGCAGTTTTTCTCCCTCAAAACTACAACTTCCTCTCTCTCCTGGAGTTATTCTTCATCAGTTAAAACCAGTTTTTTATTTTTTATGACCAAACTAGACAACCATCCTACCTAGAACACTAACACCAACCAAATCTCCCCTTAACAACTGACATAGATGCCCATTAAATCCAGTTTACATCCATGGCAACGTATTTCAAGGTTTTTCTTTTCCCCCCTTTTCACTGTCAGTTATTTTTTGAATTTATTCCATAGAAGCTATTCATTTTGCATTCACTGTCAGATTTTTGTCTCAATACATGGGTACTGATTAGTTTTTTCTCTGTTTCTTTGCCCATCATTTTTGCTTTTAACTATTGGGTGAGCGAAGAACCTTAAGACGAAATTGTAAATGAAACCATATTTTTGTAGGTGACCAAAGATGACTGTCCAGTCATTTTCCATGACAGCTTCATTCTTACTGAAGACAAGGTTAGTTATCATCTTCCTCTTTCTCACTCCCTCTATATGTACTTTCACATCCTTAATTAGTTTCTTAATCCTGATATCCATCCAATTATGTATTGATTTCAGGGTGCAATAATTGAGAAAAGAGTTACCGATCTCACTTTGGCTGAATTTCTTTGCTATAGACCCCAGAAAGAGGACGGAAATGTAATAACCATTGTCTTTGCTTTTACAGGTCTTTTACAAATAAAAAGATAAATTCAAATTGATTGTCTTTTTTTTCTTCCTTAATGTTATTGAAATTCAGGAGGGGAAGCCTCTGTTTAGAAAAACTAAAGATGGAAGAATCTTTGAGTGGAAGGTTGAGATTGATGATCCATTTTGCACATTGGAAGAAGTATTCCAAAAAGTTGATCATTCGTTGGGGTTTAATGTTGAACTGAAGTTCGATGACCAAATAGTCTACAAAGAGGAAGAACTGGCACATATTCTTCAAGTAATCTTGCGGGTATATTTTTAAATCTGTACATTTGATCTTTGCATTGTCTTTTAACTCTTTTTATTTTTTTATTTTTATTTGTCCCTAATTAGCGATAACATTTACCAAACTCGATTTGCCAGGTGGTTTTTGAGTATGCTAAGGGCAGACCTATAATCTTCTCAAATGTACAGAGCATTTGCTTTTGCCTTGAAATCCTTTTTAGTGCTTTGCCTGTTGTCTTTGAATTTATAAATGAAATGGGTTTTAACCAAATATATGATGATTGGTAACAATTATATTTTCAAATATAATATATAGAGAGATCAGTGGCTCAATTGGAAAGGTAATCTGCTGCTGTTATTACTGTTTTTTATTAAACTGTTTTTTATGAAATTTAGTTCTACACTTGGAAAGGTAACGTGTGAGTGATTGTGTGTATGAGAGAGAGAGAGATAGAGTCCGAAAAAAAATATCCACTTATTAAAAATTCAAAAAATATATATAATCTATACTAAATCGATCTTAACAAAAAATATATTTTCAAATTATCAAATCAATATATCTGTGATTATCCAACAGATTTAGTATCCAACAGATTTAGAAATTTAAATTCAATTTGTGTGTTTTGTGTATGAGATATATATATATATATATATATAAAGCGAGAAGGGGAGTTTGCCTGGTCAAGTTTATATACCAAAAATACCCACAAATTAACTATTGCTTCTAACAATTATGTGAGGATATGTGTGTCTTTTACTATTCAAAACAAATTAACTGTCTTTAACTTCCTTATCTCTCTCAAAACTACACCTTCATCTCTCTCCTGCAGTTATTCTCCATCAGTTACCTAATTAACTCAATCAAATCAAAGACAACAAAAAAGTAGGGAAGATAATTAGTAAAAAGACGAGCTTTGGAGTTCAGAGAGAGATAGAGAGAGAGAGAGAGAGAGAGAGATTAGAAAAAAGATAGAGATGAGTGGTGGAGTATTTGGATCGGAGTTGATGTGTAGGATTTTGGATGAGTTTGATTTGTTTCGGAGGCAGCGCAATCAGTTGATTTAGATATGGAAGATTTTACTTCAGGTATAATTAAGTTTTGATTGTAATGTTGTTGGCCATAAAATTTAATAATAGTCTTGAGTGTTGGTTTTATGGGTGAATCTGTATGCTCTTCCTGCTTGCTTTTATACAACTCTTAAAATTATGTTCAAATAAGGGTACATTAAAATTACTGGAGAGATAAAGTCCGGAAAAAAAAAAAAACAATTACTCAAAATTCAAAAAATTTATTTTATCTATACTAAATCTTAACAAAAAATATATTTTCAAATTATCAAATCAATTAACTAAATTATCCAACAGATTTAGATATTTAAATTCAATTTGTGTGTTTGTGTGTATGAGAGAGAGAGAGAGTCCGAAAAAAAAAATTCACTTATTAAAAATTCAAAAAATATATCTTATCTATACTAAATCCTAACAAAAAATAAATTTTCATAATATCAAATCAATTAACTAAATTATCCAACAGATTTAGATATTTAAAGGAATAGATGACTTAACTGTCATCAACAATTATTTCAATTTTTGCCCCTTTATGATAGATGGAAATCATTCCATTCAAGGTTAAAATTATAAATTAAATATATATAATCCCTACAATCCAGGTTCTCATCTTCATTTCAATCAGTTACGTAGCAGTTACAACATCCATCTCTTTCATCTCCCTACAAATCTGGATTTTCTCAATTAAAATTAGCAAAACAATACAAAATCAAAATAAGTCTATTTTTCATCTTCACACAAAGGTTAGTACCGTTTCAATTTACTTTCCTGTTTTTTCTAATATTTCATTCTACCTTTCTTCCATCTTCCCTTCAATTTGCTTTCCTGCTCTTTCTAATATTTTATTTTACGTTTGGTGGTTATATCTTGCAATATTTTATGATATTGTGAAAAACAATAAAATAGATGAAAATGTCCCTTTTTCCTCTCAAACTGTAATTTTTATTTATTTTTTTTTTTATTTTGATGCAAAATCCTACTGCCATGCAATGTCTAATAATATTGTGAAAAACAATGTAATAGACGAAAAGTGAAAAACTCCCATTTTTCTTTGCTCTCAAACTGTTTTTTTTTTTTTTTTGGGATGCAAAACCCTATTGCCACGAGAACATAGGAGAAGCAAACATAAACTACAAAAATCCGAAAATGACATAAATGAAATTTAAATATTTGATTTCCATACAATTTTTCATTTATACTTTATGGTTATTTTATATAATTTCCCTGGTTATTTTTAACTTAATCAATTTTAATATTTAATAACAACTAGAAACCTTTCTTAAATTGATTCTACCAATTATAATATACTATAGAAACTCAAATTTAACTATTTCAACCCTAAAATTAGCTAGAAACATTAAAATAAAAACATAAACTTCATAAATCCGAAAATAACATAAATAAAATTTAAATATTTAATTGTCTATTTAAGTGCTTCATCAAAGTCTAATAACAACTAGAATCCACTATATCAATTATAGTATCCTATAGGGACTCAAATTTGATTATTTCAATCCTATGAAAAGCTAAAAACATAAAATAAAAACATAAACTACAAAAATCCGAAAATAACATAAATGAAATTTAAATATTTGATTTCCATACAATTTTTCATTTATTCTATATGCTTATTTTATATAATTTCCCTTGGTTATTTTTAACTTAACCAATTTTAATATTTACAATTATGATCATACTAACTGTATTTAAAGTTGCTATTTTTTTTAAAGCTAATGTAATTTTCACCAAAAAATAAAAAAGAAAATAGAAAAAAAATTGTTAGAAGATTATCATATCTTATCGTGGACAACATATTAATGGGTCTTGGAATATGGTGAATAGAAATATGAAGGTCCGAATGACTTTAAATGAACATGGATATACATAGCAGATAGTTTTAAGAATATGATGCATACACTTTTAAATAAATTAATTAATTTGAAATTTTTTTAATTTTAAACGGCACCGTGTTGCACACGCATCGCGTGTGCGCGGTGGCTAGTACTATCTATAAAGCAAGAAAGGTGACTTGTCTGGTCACTTTTTTTTCCCCTAAAACTACCCATTATACAAAGACAAGTTACACATTAAATTAAGACTATTATGGTAAATTACAACACAATTAATCCTCCTCCCACGATTTTAGGAATTTGAATGTGGGTAGTTCTCCATCGGTTATCCTATTTTTAAATATCTATCTTCAAAAGTAACCCACTACTCACTCAAATTTAGGCTTTTTAAACTCTCTCTCTCTTTATAGTTTGCATAAACGTTATCAGCATTTACTCAAAAGCTGCAATCCTTAAATTTCTCAGCACTTATCCACTAACCGCAACTATAAATTCAAAAATTAAAATCCACACTACCTTATATATATATGTCTAACAAAACTGTCTCTAATGGCAGTCTCATAATCTGCCAAGAACTCTTTCAATCCAATATAAATGAAGGTGAGTGAAAATTCTTTCTTGCTTTTTTTAATTTCTTTTTTCTGCCAATTTCAACCCGCTAGAAATGTTCTCGAACTAAAATGATTCATGATATTTCATTGCTTTGTGAGGACGATCAGGAGATGCAATGCGGATTCTATATCCAAATTTGTGCTGATGTGCACGTCCATAGTTGTATGGAAGGAAAACCCTCCTGACTAGCTTATGCCTGTACTAGAGGTAGATTTTCCTCCTTAATTCTTGGTTTTGTTTGGTTTAATTTCTAATAAGAGTTGTCTGTTTCATATGTTTTTTCTGTTTTTAAAGTAAAAAAAAAAAAAAAATCAAATTTGTGTTAGAGAGATTCTTTGTCTCAAGTGTTTTTCCTCATTCTTTTTTCCAAAATTTTTGTTAGTGGAATTATAATTTTTTTTTTCCATTGAAATCTCAGTGTTTGTTAATTCTTTTCAAATTTTATGATTTTTGTTAGTTGAATTTCAAATTTTATTTTATTGATAGAAATTAATTAGTTCAAATTTAGAATTTAAGATGGATATTGTTTGAGAGTTAGAGAAATAAATATAATTGGGCTGTTTAATAACTAATAGGTTGAGATGTGCTACATTCAAATCACGTTCTCCTATCTTTATATAATAGGACTGACTGTTTAATAAGTAATAAGTTGATTTATTTTGCTATTTGATTGTTGTGTAAGTGTGAATTCTTGAATTGAGTAATTGTAATTTATGTAATCAACTAAGTTGAATCCTGGAATTAATATTACATTCATTTGATGTTAGGGATTTCTTTAATGGTGGTTTTGTGACTGTGAATAAGATTTGTTTAAACTTTTGGGTTTGATACGTTTGGCATTGGGAACTATGCTATGTTTGGGGGATGAGAAATTTTAGGAACATAAAAGAATTGGGACTTGAGATTTTGAATATCTTATTGGTAATCCACACATTTTCACTGTTTTGATTTCCTTTGATTTGAATGTATTTGCTTGTAGATGATCACACCTATATGCATAACTGAACTTGGTAAGAGCTTAAAATTATCAGTTTTTCAAATCTTATTTTTCTGATTTATCAAAACCTTTATCTTCTACCTTGTATAGTTTACATCTGATTGTGAGAGGTGAAAACATACATCACTAGAGGCGTGTGGGACTTCCTGTGTGAGAGGCTTATGGATCCATTGATTGGTCATTCATTTATTTTCTATATTTTATATATGTTTGACCAAAATTAATAGGAGTAAAGATGTTCATTTTTTGCCAATATATAATCTGGTATTTTAATAAACCGACCATAGGATGGAATATAACTTTTCTCATGCATGTCCAAAATCACATTTATATATCCAAATGTTGATTTCTAAAATTTATACTGTGAAAAACTATAATATCTAATGGTAAAAACTGTTACAATTCTTCTGCTAAATATGTTGCAGACATATGGAAAAAAATATATATATATATATATATATTATCAATCACAAATTTTAAATAGAAGCAAAAAAATTTCTCAAAATCTCATGATACCAAATATCGAGTTACAAACATATATAAGTTGCACACGCATCGCCTGTGCGGGGAAGCTAGTGTAGGCCTATAGGCTATAGCAGACTCAAATCCTCAGCGATGACATAAGTTATATTTAAAAAATAGTTTTCATACGATCACTGTATCATTCTACCACGGACCTTAATTAGCCAGACCAAAAAAGAGAAAAAAAAAATTAAATGAAGGTTAGGACATACGATTTAATTAAAGGACTGCTTGAATAATTCTGTTAATTAAAGGACTTTTAATTACGTCGTTTCAATATGCAAAATCAAAGCTCCAAATTAAAGGAGGATAAAGATCGAAGCAAGAAATATATTATAGAAGGTTAGGACATACGATTTAATTTGTTTTTGTTTCTCAAGTGTCTCAAAAAACATAAGGTAATCCAACGAAGATTTAAGGTGGCCAATATCACAGCAGATCTATATATATATATATATATATATATATATATAGAAAAATATATATATATATCAATTAAATGATGTCAATGGAGAGAAAATAGCACAACGTACTCCATTTTTACATAAAACCCTAATTAACCTACGTACCAAAAACTTATATATCAGCTCATATATTAAAACCCAGAAAATATTCCCTTAGCTATGTCAATAGCATGAAACAAGACCACTGTAGATGATATAGGCACACTCAAAGCCATAAGTGCTCCAATTCCTATAGCCAAACTGGGCCTTATATTCATCAAATAAGATTGCAAGACTCCCACTGCTTCATAAATATCCGAATCATAATGGGCGTAATATTGCTTCTCCCATTCCATCCAATCTGAATGCGGCACATGCTTTGTTTCTAATAATTCCATCTTGTGAATACGCATCCGAAGAACAATCATGTTCTCATCCACGAGCTTCCCACCATAATCTCATCCATTATTGGTTCCTCTCATTGCGGTAATAACATTAACATTTCTACAATCAGCTGGTAGTAGTGGTGATCTTCTCCGGCAACGCGACTTAACAGAAAATGACCGGCCGGGAAGGAGAAGTAGAGGGGAAGAAAGGGAGGCTGCTGTTTCCATATATATTGCTTAATTAGGATTATATATGAACTTTACGTGGAGAGATGCTAAAGTGGCTAGATATATGGTTACAAGTACTTATATAGAAGTGAAGTTATTAAATATATGGAGATATATGGGAGGGAGATATATGGGGGTATATTTATAGGTGCAAATTAGAGAGAGAGGAGAGAGAGAAGAGAAAAGGTTACGTGTTGTATTTAAAAAGTTAAAAGCTTAGGCGTGAAGGGTTGTATGAGGGAGAAACAGTGTGGAGTAACACGTGGCATCATTTGAGGGTGTCACTTGGCAAGATGTGGGGGGGCGCCGTGTGGTATGGTTCATTTTTATTTGTGATGGAAGGTTCCATTGCTTGTGTTAATCGTCTTCCTTCGCCCTCTCTCTTAGGCCCAACGTTTACTTTAAAGAAGAATCGCCGCACCAGACAAGTGTTATAATGATAGACCCCACACTGGTTCATGGTGCATTGAAGACACCCTCTAAAGCAGAACCAGAACCAAATTAAATATTAATAAATAAAATAATAATAGAGGAAGAAGGAGAAGACATCCTCTGAATTCAAAATAAAGTGATGTGGGGGAGATATGGACAAAATTATTAATTCTATATTATGGTATTTATCACTTTCAAAAAAAAAAATGATATAATACAAATGGCAATTAAGTATGTGCCATTTGAATCAAAATTTAACTGAATTCATTTCCAAGACACATAAGAGCAACTCTAATGGTTATATCCATTTTTTTGGACTCAAATCTATTTTTGGAAACTTTTACAATGAAATACATAGCTATTTTAATCCACGTTTTGACTCTTCTCTCTATCTCTCTTTTTTCCCAAACCAAGCACAAGTTTCTATATACTTTTATGTTGCTTAGAGAAAAATGAATCCAATTAAACATGGATTCAAATTTAAATAAACTTTTAGATCCAATCTATTTTGAATACACTTTTGAACCCACCATTGTAGAAAGAATTTTTGCATCTGGGTTCAAAAAATGATTATGAATCGACTTTTGAAGTTAACCCACAATTGAAGTTGCGCTAAAAGAATCTATAAACTCGTGCTTGGTTTGGTGGAAGAGAAAAATGGATCGAACCATTGGAGTTGCTCCAAATAGCACCTCATTGGAGCAAGTTATTTGAATTCTAGCTAAAACCAAATTAAGTTTGACAATGGTAGTTCATATAGCACTCTATTGGAGATGCTCTTATCTAATGACACATATTTTAATTTATGGATGAGAGATTCCAAATTCAAATACATAAAAATATATCCATAAAAATATAACATAGTATAATAATTTTTCATAGTGACATTATTAAAAAACTGACCATTGGATCACTGTGATTTTTGGCATACATGACATACATAAGTAGGGATTATTGGACTAAATCCGATGATAGGTCCGAATTGAATTCGGATTAAAGAATTAGAACTAGGACCAATCCGAATTCAACTCGGATCGATTATGATCCGGTTCTAATTGACCAGATCGGACCGGTTCACTGTTTGACCTGTTCCGAGTTGCATCCAGTAAATTGCAAACGAAGAGGAGCTTGCCAGTGACGAAGAGATCAATGAAAAAACCGACAATAAAGAAATAAGGCAAGTCGCACACTAGAATTTCGAATCGTTTAGTAGAAAAATGATTTTTATTTTGTTTCTTCTACTTTTTAGAAGTTGAAAATGTAAATTTATTTGGATTTTTTACTTGTTACAGAACTTGGATTCATGTTCTTGGTTGTGAAATAGGTAAATGCAGATCTTTTACGGGTTGATTTGTATATGTAATAGGTATATACAGGTAAATATACTTATATTCACTATGACTAGAGCTCAAAGATTTCATCTTTATGTATGATGTTTGGTTTCTTAACATAGGTTAGTATTATTGGTTATGAAATATGTAAATATACCTATCTGACATGTGAATAAAATTGAAAGATCTTTCATTTTTGTTTGTTTAATATCTATACTTTATATGTTTAATACCTATATGACAGATAAATTTATATGTTTAAACTTTTCAAACAGGTAAGTGTGGACACCCCATTTTTACCAATTATTTCTATCATATACATATACAAATGATCAACTCAAAGAGTGGATTATTTGGTGAGGAATTGGCCTTGTAAAGACCAAACTACCTAAATTGTCATTTTCTGAGGAAATGACAATTCATTATTTCATGTGTACATTTGGATTGGAATCAACCCATTTGTATTGAATTTGACTTTTGAGGTGTTTTAGAACATCCCTGTAAATTTTCATGGCATTCTGATGAGAGCTCGATAAGTAATTAGGGTTTTTGCGACTTGAAGGGCATTTTCGTCCTTTTTCTCGTATAATTTCCGAATAACCTCCGAATTCGAAACAGATTGTCTCATGAGGTTTATATGGATGTGGGGAGTGTATTTGAAGTGTCAATTGAGCCTTTGAATGGTTGGGATAGATTCGCCTAAAATCGATTCCACGGGCGAGAATAAGTCAAACTAGAGTTTCAGTCAAATTGACCGTGAATTGGTCGTTTTCACCAAAATTAAATATTTTCAAAACATGTTTTCAAACACCAATTTCATATTAAAACCATATTTTTAGAAGTGGTTCAAGCCTAATTTATCAATTTTATAAAACAATGAATGGTTATTTGACCAATTTTTGCACAACCGGGTCAATCGGCTAGCTTTTTACCAAAACCCTTGACCATGGTAAAGTATTTTTGACCCAAAAACCTTCTAAAAGTGTGGAGGATCAAAACACGGTCGTTTTGATACTTGGATCATCGAATTTGGATGAGAATTGACCAAGATATTACCAAAATACAAAATCCCATTGAAAATGGGGGAAATTTGGGAAAGTCACTACGGTGACCGTCCTAGCTAGGACGGCCAACCGTCCAGCCCAAGACGGCCAACCGTCCAGCCTTGGATGGTCACCAGGATGCTCGAGCAATTTTTGTAATTTTGGAAGGTTTGAAGCTCTCCCACCCATTTTGGCCGATTTGATTGGTTTTTTTTTTAATATAATTTGAAGGGTTTTCAGCTGGCAAACCCTAGGATGAGTGATTCTAAGCCTTAGGATCATTTTTAGATGGATTAATCCCAACCATCCATGGTTATTTACCCTAACTCTATAAGTATGCTTTGATATAGTAGGTTAGGGAGGGTCACAAAAGAGAGGAAGAATTCTAGGGTTAGGGAGGAGGCTACAGATCTGGTTTTTCATTGTTACACCATTGAAGGGGGAATCACTCAAAGCTAGGATCTTGAAGAAAGGTAGCCAAAAAGGAGATCGAAGGGTAAATGCTCAATCATGGCCTCGTTTCTTTGATTTTTTATGTAAATCTTTTTTCTCCATTCTCATGTATTCAAGATGTATAATATAAATAATTTTTAGTTGCTTGCATATGTTAGAATGATGTTAGTTGTTGTATGCGGCTTGTTTAATGTAGTTTGCATGTTTAGGGTTAGCTTTATTATGATTATATATTAGCCAGCATGATTAGGGTTGTCTTTTATTGTTATTTTATGTGAGTAAGTATGATTAGTGTAGTTTTTATGGTGATTTTATGTTAGTATGCATGTCTAGGGTTAGTGTAGCTTTGTTATGATTTTATGTAAATATGCATGATTAGAATTAGTTTTGTTATGAGTCTATATTAGTATGCATGTTTAAGGTTAGTTAGTTTTATTACGACTTTATGTGAGTATGCATGATTAGGGTTAGTTTTATTATGATTGTATGTTTAGCAAGCATGTTAGGATGTCTCTCATTATGATTTTATGTGCTTAGATGTGTTTAGGATTAGTCTTGTTATCATTTTGTGCTAGTTAACATGTTTAGGATTAGTTTTGTTATTAGTTTATGCTAGTAATCATGTTTAGGGTGAGTCTTTCATTATTTTATGTGTAAGCATGTTTAGAATAAATATTGATATGTTCATATTGTTATTTGAATCTCTTAATGTTCGATTGATGGTATTAATGATGATATGAATGTGTTAATATGTCATTTTGACATGTGATGAGTCTTGAGTCTTTTTGTTTATGCTCTTTATGATTATTTAAACACTTGCCATGGATTTGATTGTTTGAATATATAAATTGTGTACGAGGGAGCGTGCGAAGGTAAGATCCTCCCCTTGTGTTTAAATTAATTATTTAAGCATATTTTTGTGTAGTTTTTGATATGTTTTTGCATGGTAATTTAGTCAAGCATGATAGATTGTATGCTAGGGTGTTTATTTGATATTTTTATGGATTAAAGATGATTTTTAAGCTACTTTAATTATGTATTCAAATCTGTCCAGATTTGAATACATGTTTTAAAGTGGTTTAATTAACATTTTTAAGCCATATTTTGCATGATTCTTATAGTATGTTCATAGTATATTCATGTAGAAAGCATGATAGGTCATCTTCACAATTTTTATTCTTTATTTTCATGGTTTTTAGAGTGGTTTAAGGTTCATGCTCAAATCTGTCCGGGTTTGTTTATGTCCTTAAATCGCTTCTAAAAATTATTTTAGGGCCAAATCTAACTTAGAAATATGCTTAGGATCACATAGTTTGATTAGTATGCATTTAGGAACATTTTCATGCGTGGTTAGAATTGATTTTGTGAATGTTTGATTAATTTATTTAAATTCCAGCATACATTTGCATTAGTATGTTAGGTTTCTAGATTAACTTTAGGGCTAGTTAGAGACCCTAGGTTTAGGAAGGTCACTTGACCTTCCCTAGGACTGTCCTTTGTTGTAAAGGCCGCTATCAGATTTGAGTGTTTCAATTGATTTAAGTGTCTATCTTCGAGAGATTTTCTAAAAAAGATTTTGATATAATGTTTATGAAATAAACATGATTTTATGAAAGATTTGATTATTAAATGATTTTCAAAAGAATTTGAAGTGTTTTAAGATTTTTACCTTGGAATGAAATTCCTCTCAATA
Source organism: Hamamelis virginiana (assembly GCA_017140935.1). Classification (NCBI taxonomy): domain Eukaryota; kingdom Viridiplantae; phylum Streptophyta; class Magnoliopsida; order Saxifragales; family Hamamelidaceae; genus Hamamelis; species Hamamelis virginiana. Next base: position 2,281,734 of record JAESVK010000912.1, on the reverse strand, counting down.
TGATTTGCTTTCTTGAAATATCTTTGAAAAAGATTTTCAATTGGAATTTAATTCTAAAGATAAGAATTGTTTAGAATATTTGGATTTTGTGAAAGTCTTTTAATTTGAAATGATTTCAAATAAATGATTTTAAATGAATAAAAAACTCTCGAAGCTAGAGTCTTGAAATAAGTTGAATACCTTTGATGATGTGATCGATTACAACAGGAGAGTCCTAGGGTAGTCGAACTACGTGGACTTTGATACTTGCTAGGTGATACTAGTAAGTTACGTAGGCGCTAATAGGGCTCAAGTCCGCCCTAGGATGCCCGTAGGGTATTCTAGGTTCTTAGGGTTTGTTTGTATTTTTTTTATTATTAATATAACTAATATAAATAATGCATTTATATCACTACTTTATTGGTTGATTTAGATTATTTAGGATTGTTTGTAATAAGAAATTTCAATAGCTCAAATAAATTAGAAGTCCTTTAATTAGGGCGAGGTGGGTGCCTACAAGTGAAAGCTTGGAACCTTCCCACGTCGTAACCTAGCCCCCGGATCCAACTCTGGTTTGTAGACTGTCTTTTCATTGAAAATAAAGTTTGTTTTGTTTTAAAATAAAACATTTTTATGGTTTCCTTATTCCTTAAAAATAAGGTGGCGACTCCTTTGTTTTGTTTGTTTTCTAAACCCCCCTAATCACATCGCCCGGTGATGATGTGGACACCTCATAAAGCCCCGTCAGGTGGCTGGTCCACAGTAAGTTTATATGATTAATATTTCCAAACAGGTAAATCTATATGTTTAACATTTTTAAACAGATAAATTTATATGTACGGAAATGAATGGTAGAATATATATACTTTATGCTCTATATGTTTTACACTTTTGTTATATTAAGATCAATTTTTATCTTTCATTATCACTTAGTTCTTATCTTGAATCTAGATGGAACGAAGGTTAAGTTCTTTTAAGATATACATCTATTAGTAGAATTGATAAGGATTAAAAAATTTACTTGCTTAGGACTAATATTTCTATAATGAAAAGTATTAATAAAATAAACTATAAATTCAAAAAGAAAAATAATAATTCAAAATTTGAAATGATCGTAATCTTCATAAAGTGTCAAAAATGGTTGGGAAATGCTAATACTCCCGTCCCCATCCCGTTTTGAGCAGCCCGAATGACGTGGCATTAAACATTTTCCATCTGAAATTCTGAATGGTCAGCATTCTGCAAGAAGTGATGGCTCTCTTTGCTTTCTACTGGCTTCGACTGTTGTGGATGGGATTGCACCTTTTATCCTCTCATATTTACTGTTAAAAGAGAGAGAGAGAGAGAGAGGGGAAGAAGATGAAGAAGAAGAAGACATGGAAAGAATGAGAGGAAGGTTCTGCAGAATCCACGTAGCTCTTCTCCGTCACAGCTATGAACACGACCCCATCTTGACTTTCAAGCAGCGGCAGCAGCCGTACAACACCAGCACCAGCACCAGCGGCGGTGGTGCAACAGCAGCAGAAGCGGCGGTGCAGCAGCAACAACAACCTCCCCTTTTTTTTTTCACTGTCTTTGTCTTTCTCCTCTTCTTCTCATCTTCTTTCGATCTTTTTTCTCTCTTTTCACTGAGTTTCCACTGTTTTAGTGTTTTCACTGTTTTGTCTTTTTTTTTTCTCGAGTCTTCATCCTCCTGTTCTTCTTCTTCTTCTTCCCTGTCTTCCTCCTCTTTTTCCCCTTCTCTCTCTCTTTTCATTATTTTTTATTTCCTTTTTTTTTTTTTTTTTTTTTTTTTTTTTTTTTTTTTTTTACAGTCTTCCTCTTTTTCTTATTCTTCTTCTTCTCTATTGTTCTTCACTGTCTTCCTCCTATTCTTCCCCTTATTTCTCTCTCTTTTCCATTGTTTCAGTGTTTCCACTGTTTTTATTTTCACTAGTTTTTTTTTTTTTTTTAATCATCGTCTTCTTCTTATTCTTCTCCTCTGTCTTCCTCATCTTCTTCCCCTTCTTTCTCCCTCTTTTCTCTCTTTTTCACTGTTTAGTATTTTCACTGTTTTAGTATTTTCTCTGTTGATACGGGAAACCAAACGGGAATGGGGGACGGGACTCCTAGCACTGCTCAAAATGGTTACAACTCTAAATGGAAATCATAACAAATGCAATCTCCAACTAATGAGGGCAGATCTACCATTTTTTTAAAAATGATGACTTTAAAATATCGTATAAGAATCTCACGATATAACTTAAAAGAGGGTCTCATAGTTTGAAATTTGAATTTTATGGGCTCCGGATAATTTTTCCAATTTAAAATTTATTTTTAAAAAATACAACCTAGGATACTGTCATACTGCAAAGATTTACTTGTACCCTATTCGCGGCAAAACAAAAGCTAGACTATTTTTTAAGTTTTCTGATATAATAATCTTTTATTTAAGTTTTCTGATATAATAATCGCAAAAGATTTTTATTTTATTTTATTTTTTTTGCAAAAGACTACTATTATGAAATTGACCTTAGGGCCACTAGGCGACAACACCTAAAGACAGATTGCTTTCTGATTAATAAATTTTATTTCCTTTTTTTTTTTTTTTTTGCTAACCTAGGAGGAAAAATGGCTTAATCATCTAACCATATATATGTTGAAAATATGTAGGCCTATAGCAGACTCAAATCCTCAGCGATGACATAAGTTATATTTTAAAAATAGTTTTCATACCATCACTGTATCATTCTACCACGGACCTTAGCCAGACCAAAAAGGAGAAAAAAAATTAAATGAAAATTCATAATGAAGCAAATCATAATGGAAATTAGGTGAGCTAGGTTTCACAAAAATGAAGAAAATCATTTTTTTTTTTTTTTTTTTTTTTTTTTTTTTTGTGATTTGGGTACGTACTAGTGATTTCGTTGTCTTACTACTCTAGCTATGTGGATCGAGGACATTTTTGTTACAGGTATTACAGAAGGAAATGTTGCAATGTTATTATGCTAGCTCATTTATGCAAGACTGCTTGAATAATTCTGTTAATTAAAGTACTTTTAATTGCGTCGTTTCAATATGCAAAATCAAATCTCCAAATTAAAGGAGGACAAAGATCGAAGCTAGATATATACTATAGAAGGTTAGGACATGCGATTTAATTTGTTTTTGTTTCTCAAGTGTCTCAAAAACGTAGGGAGAGAAAATATCACAGCAGATCTATATATATATATATATAGTTGTACAAATTAAATGATGTCAATGGAGAGAAAATAGCACAACGTACTCCATTTTTACATAAAACCCTAATTAACCTACGTACCAAAAACTTATATATCAGCTCAGATATTAAAACCCAGAAAATATTCCCTTAGCTATGTCAATAGCATGAAACAAGACCACTGTAGATGATATAGGCACACTCAAAGCCATAAGTGCTCCAATTCCTATAGCCAAACTGGGCCTTATATTCATCAAATAAGATTGCAAGACTCCCACTGCTTCATAAATATCCAAATCATAATGGGCGTAATATTGCTTCTCCCATTCCATCCAATCTGAAGGCGGCACATGCTTTGTTTCTAATAATTCCATCTTGTGAATACGCATCCGAAGAACAATCATGTTCTCATCCACGAGCTTCCCACCATAATCTCGTCCATTATTGGTTCCTCTCATTGCGGTAATAACATTAACATTTCTACAAGCAGCTGGTAGTAGTGGTGATCTTCTCTGGCAACGCGACTTAACGGAAAATGACCGGCCGGGACGGAGAAGTAGAAGGGAAGAAAGGGAGGCCGCTGTTTCCATATATATTGCTTAATTAAGATTATAAATGAACTGTACGTGGAGAGATGCCGAAGTAGCTAGATATATGGTTAAAAGTACTTATATAGAAGTGAAGTTATTAAATATATGGAGATATATGGGAGGGATATATATGGGGGTATATTTATAGGTGCAAATTAGAGAGAGAGAGAGAGAGAAGAGAAAAGGTTACTTGTTGTATTTAAAAAGTTAAAAGCTTAGGCGTGAAGGGTTGTATGGAGAAGAAACCGTGTGGAGTAACACGCGGCATCGGTTGATGGTGTCACTTGGCAAGATGTGGGGGGGCGCCGTGTGGTATGGTTCATTTTTATTTGTGATGGAAGGTTCCATTGCTTGTGTTAATCGTCTTCCTTCGCCCTCTCTTAGGCCCAACGAATTTAAAGAAGAATCGCCGCACCGGACAAGTGTTATAATGATAGACCCCACACTGGTTCATGGTGCGTTGAAGACACCCTCTAAAGCAGAACGAGAACCAAATTAAATATTAATAAATAAAATAATAATAGAGGAATTAAATATAATTCCACATTTTAAATAATATCAAAATATAAATTTTAATATTTATGTACTCTAATATGTTATTAATTTTATATTTTGGTTATATAAGAGCAACTCTAATGTTTATATTCATTTTTTTGGATTCAAATCTATTTCTGGAAACTCCTACTGTGAAATACATAGCTATTTTGATCCACTTTTTGACTCTTCTCTCTATCTCTCTTTTTTCCTAAACCAACCACAAGTTTCTATATACTTTTATGTGGCTTAGAGTAAAATGAATCCAATTAAACATGGATTCAAATTTAAATAAACTTTTAGATCCAATCTATTTTGAATACACTTTTGAACATGTAGAAAGAATTTTTGTATCTGGGTTCAAAAAATGATTATGAATCCACTTTTGAAGTTAACCCACAATTGAAGTTGTGCTAAAAGAATCTATAAACTCGTGCTTGGTTTGGTGGAAGAGAAAAATGGATCCAACCATTGGAGTTGATCCAAATACCTCATTTGAGCAAGTTATTTGAATTCTAGCTAATACCAAATTAATTTTGACAATGGTAGTTCATATAGCACTCTATTGGAGATGCTCTTATCTAAGTTAGACTTTTGGGGTGGGCTTTGGCCCAATCCATATCCGCCCGTTGTGGGCAGGAGGTCCAACCTGATTTGAATTCCCATTTGGATGGGGTAGAGATAAGTCCATTATTCAAATAAACTCTAATCCTATTATGATGGGATGAGTTCAAAAAGGATGATAACTCCCTTATCATTATAAGGGATCAGCCATCTCATAGGCTGGTACGTGAGTTCTCCCTACGTAGGTGTTCTTCCTCCCATTACTCTCTCTCACTCTCTCACTAGAACTCTCTCTTGGAGAATCACCATGGGAGCTCCTTGGACGTGGGTTCGTGAATGGATTGGGAATAACTCGCTGTGGTTATTCTCTAGATTGCGAGGACTGAGGAACGTGCACAGAGGCTCGTAACAACAGGACGTTGACATCCGCATCGGGTTTATTCCGCATTAAGGTTAGTGACCTTCCTAACTCGATATATTGATTGCATGTGTGCTAAATGTGATGTATGAACACTTGCACATACATCGTACAGTGGTATCAGAGCCGTGTGAGGCCTGTTGATTCGCTTGTATATGATGGTTCACGTTTTCTCTCTCTAGGGTTCATTTTTTGGGTCCGAAAAAATTACTTGTTTTTTCAAAAATAATGGCATGGATGTATTCTTACATGTATGAGGATCGTCCATGTCAAATTTGAACGAATTTGGACGGTCGGATTAAGAGAAAATGCAAACCCTATAGTTGTGTTCCAAGGCGTTTTTCGCCTACTTTATGCCATTTTTGGATGTTTAAATCTAGGTATTAAATTTTCTAATTAATATATTAAGAAACTACGTCGCACAAGCTTCGTAACGGTACCTCATGGGCGTCAAACGGACATCTGTAGTTCCGTGAATAGCCTTGGGAAGTTTGCCTCGCGCAAGAGTGCGCGGAGGCGAACCAGTGATAAATAAGAACGATGAACAGTGACCCAAATACCAATCCCAGTCGTGGGAAGGGGCTGTAGTGGTGAAACGCCCTACTTCATGACCTCGGTTGGACAAACGGACCCCACCATAGTGCTCAGGAGGCCAAGACGATGCGAACAGGGGTGGTCTGGTGGCCAACGAAGGCCGAAAAGGCGACGCGTACGTGGCACCCACGCTCCATCACTGGCGAGTGAAGAGAATATTAAATGAACCCCTTGAAAGAATACGCCATGGGAATGCAGCGGAAAGTAAACAATAAAAATTTTCCCATTGATATTCATCCAAGAATCGATCTCAAACGATAAAACGAATCAAAGCTATTAATTAAACAAAAAATAAAAGCTTACTTGATGTTCCTTTGATGATTGACCTCCAATCCTTTGATGTGAATCCTCGCAAAACCACGAGCTCCAAAAATATGGAAGCCTCCAATGAAGTCCACACAAGCCTAAAACACCTTGAATCCCTTGACCTCTACAACACTTGGAGAGAATGCAAGTTAGAGAGGGAGAGAAAGCGAGAGTGGCGGCAATGAGAGAGAGAGAGGCTCACTTGGAGTTAACCTAGCCCAAGGCTTATCCCTTTTATTTATAAACCCTCTCCTCTTTTAATGACGTTTGGTTACAAGTGCTAGCTTGGCCAAATCCCATATTAAATAGTAATATTCTAATTTAGTATATCCTTAATCCTTTTAGTTATTAACTATTAATAACAAGAATTAAGCTTATATATTAATTAGAATATCCCCTCCCACAAATTCAACAAGATCTCTTAAGCTCTTTTGTGTGTGACCCATTGGGTTCACCCCAACCTAGTAGTGGCTCGGGAACATCGCATGTTTCCCAAAATAAAAAATTTTTATTTTTGGTTCAATTAAAACTATTCCAATTTTGCCCTCAATGATAACACATATCATTAGGCCTATACTAGTCATGAGTGACATCTAGCAACATATCATGATGTACCCTAGGTGTGGGTGAATATACAAATATAAATGAACCCTTCGTGTAATAGATAATCCTTCACCAAACAATGTCACGATTAAGTTATTCAAGTATGGATTCATGTCAAACCCTAACTTAATCATGTGTTAGCTATTCACCAAAATATAAACTCAATTACGTTAACCCATTAAAACACTTTTCCTTGGTTACCTTCTGCTTTGGCCAAAGACTTCATTGAGTTATTATTTGTGAATTAATTGTGACATTCTCCCGTTGATATTAAGGGTGGTGATCCCTTATTGCACACTCACCTATCTTCATATACAACTTACTAAAGCCAATAAGCACCGATTACATCCTCTTGATTAAGGATGTACAAGATACTATCAAACTCTAGTAATTCATATATAAGATAACCAATGGTGTCTCAGGTATGAGGATTACAAATGTGACTATACACATGAGCAGTTTTGACATTCAAATACATCTCCATAAGCTGTACTCATATTGGTCACGTTCAGTGTACTTATTTTCTAACAAGCACCCAAAGGTTTACTATAGTGTCTCTACACAGATGGCTTGAGACTCACCATCCTCTCATTGGAGCTAGTATAACCTGAGCTAATTTTAACGGTTTATTATCGCCCAAATAAATAAACCTAATATCAGGAACATATCTAGAATAGATGTTCTTGAGAATCGTATGTCTCTCTATCTCAACACTTGAGATACAATTCTCTATCATACTATTCAAGGACATCATCATGAACAATTATAAATAACACAAGTTTACATGATAATATAAAAGTCATTTTATAGATGAATAAGATTCATACAAGAACACAAATGAAATAAAGTTCCCTAAGTACAACCTACTAATGGGTTTTAGGGCACACTTCTAACACCCCCGTCACGTGGCGCGCTCTCACTAGCGCGGCAGGGCCACATGGCGATGACGTCAATGCTGACGCGGTCTTCTGACGTCATGATGACGTGGCAGGTTGACCAGGTCGGGTCGGGTTATCGGGTCGTGACGTCAATTCGGGTCGAGTTACGGGTAGGGTCAAAGTCAACGGTCAATGGGTTGACTAATAACGTGACGGCTGGCGTGTCCGATGACGTGGCGATGATCGGATGACATGGCGGCTTGCGTGTCGGTTGATGTGGCGCTGACTAGGCCATATCCTCCGCTGCCACGCCCACTCGCGTGCTGTGGCACGTGGGAGTGCGTGAGGGCCCGTTTGGACTCCGATTTAGTCCCCGTTTTTTGCAGTGTGCTCAAAATTCAATTTTCTATTTTTTGGGAATTTTTAAATTTTTTTTTTGGATTTCCAGAAATATTTATTTTAATTTTTTGATTAAAAAAGGTATTTATGAAATGCTATTTTGAGCAAGTGGCGCCCACTATTTTACCCAAAAATTCTGAAATTTTTTGTGGAGTTTTCTGGGATATTTTGGGACTATTCTAGGCTAGAGGTGTCAAAATATGGGTCTCTAGATATTTTTCATAATTAATACTTTTTAATATGAGCTTTAAAAATTAAATAAAAATTCTGTTTTTATTTACTTTAATTCTGAAAAATTTCAGAACCTTATTATAATTTTTTTTTATTCATTCTTGAGAGTATTTGTGACCATTAGGAGGCTTGTGCAATATAATTTCTTTAGACATTGTCTCTAAAATCAACTTAATTAAATATTTGGCTTAATTTCTATGGAAATATTGGGCAATTATGTTGCCACCAATATTTAATTAATCCAGCCATGTTTTGTAAGACTCTTATATACACTCCTATATGAGTTGAGTGAATATTCTATCCATCAAAGGCCAACTTTTATGTTTATGTGCTAGCATATTAGTTTAGGAGATGAATAGAATCTTGAAATGGATAACTCTTTTTATGAGCTTATGTTTGTTTGATTATGATTGATAAAATAAGTTCCCTTACATAGTTCATGGCGCGGCATCTTTATTTATTTATGATACTTGTAGATCATTTGTAATAGGATTTCTCATGGGATGTAATTTTATGGATATGTAATTTATATTTTTGGGAAGCCATGTAAAAGGATGTGTTTGCGCGCCGCCTACTATGTTTGTAAACTTGTTTTAGCATAGGCTCAATGAGATATCCATTTGGTACCCTTAGTGGGTCCCTCTATTTTATTTCTATGTCTTGTGGATGTGGATGTGGATGTGATTAATTTCATGAGAAATTTTGTTCAGAAATTAATTTATAATTATATTCCCAACCTACTCAATTGGGAGATGATTAAGAGCTATGCGATTTTTCGATCTTGATGAGTAGGAAGGGATAATGATTCTAAATTGAATACCGAACAAGATAAAATAATATGCGACTAATATTAATGTCAATCTTGCGTATTATCAATGTAGCTATGACAACGAGAATCATATCAGCCGAATTAAACCAATCTGATAAGTTAGATGGCACAAACTACAATATGTGGCGTAGAAAAATGGATTTCCTCCTTACTGAACATGATCTTACCAATTATTTGACCACTACGATGGTGGCACCTGTGAGACCCTGAAAATTTAATTGCATAGTATATGAACATATATATATATATATATATATATATATATATATATATATATATATATAGGTATTTCTGCATATACATATTTTATTCATTATTGTGCTTGCATATATGGTTTAATTTGATTGGGCCAAATGTCTCAATATGTAATGAGGGTCTAGATTACTTAGGGTGCATCTTAATGCACCCAAGAAATTCCACCATTTCTTGGTAACCAAGGTCACCAATGAGACTCATGCAAATGGTTTCTTGGCAATCAAGGTCTCCAATACGACTTGACCAGCTGGGGATAGGGTAGCTTTATGCCAACCAATGAAAATGAACCAACTGTGAGGATTAATTAATAGAAAGAACTTCTTGATGATCAAGAATCAGGAGAAAGAGAGTGAGAGAATTCGTGGAGAGGAAGGAAGAATTTGGAGAAAAAGAAGAGAGGAAGGGAGAGAGAAAGAGAAGGAAGAGAAGGGGAGAGAAAAAAAGAAAGAGAGAAAAATTTTCAGATTTTTGGACTGCTGAAGAGGTCACTTTTGAGCAACTTTTGGAGATTCATACTCATTCAAAAATCCCAATTAAGGTATGATTCTCATACTTTGTATACCCCATGATGGTTTTGAATGAAATTTATTAATTTTGGGAGCCATTACAAGCTTCCAAAACTCACTCAGTTCATAAAAATCATGTTTTTTATTTGGTTTCATATGAAATTCAATTTTGTTATACACTACGAATTGGAACTCCACATGGCATTAAACCTTCTTTTTTTAGTCATATTAAGATACCCTAGTGAGCCCAAGTTCCAATTATGAGTGTAGAGTGAGAATTTTTAGAGAGAGAAAGCTTCCATGAAGCTTTAATGGTGGAAACCATGGGGATTTTTCAATTTTCATGCCAAACGACCTAACTGAAAGTTGTGGCTATTTTTCATGGATACTAGAGGTTCAACCATGAATTATCATGGTGACCTCATATTTTTCCCATTATTATATTATTTTTGGTGAATTTTCGAAGCCGTGGGAGAGAAAAATACCCTGAAAATAGAGGTTAATTCCAAAATTTTCAAATTTTGGATATGTTGTAGAGGATGATTTTAGGGAAATTTAGAAACTGGTTTCATCATATTTGAAGTTTTGTAGAGGAAGAAATGAAGGAAACAAATCTGAGAAAATATGAGAAAAATAGAAGAAGATGATGAACAGTAACCAAGACACCCCCACGAGCGCGTGGTAGCGCGTGAAGGCGCGTGTGGCCGCCACGTGTCCCCCAATTTTTTTTAAAATGTGTAATTTTTAATTTTAATTATGTTTGAGGTGGTTTAGGGTGTGTTTGGTCGCTAGAAAATTCCTGGTGAATTTTTAAAGTTCAACGCAGTTTTTAAAAGTCAAAATTTTGACTTAAACCCTATAATTTTCTAACAAATTTTACCCCAAACTACTTCATACATATTCTACACATTTTAATATTTTTGGTAAATTGAAACGGGACTAAGAACTCCCCATTAATTTTCTGCAAATTTTTGAAATTAATTAAGGGTTTTGGGAAACATTTTATTCATAAATTGATTAAATTTCTAAAAGGAAATTATTCTCTCGACCTAGGACGAATCCTTAGACTTCTTTAGGATATGTTTTGGGTCAAAGTGCGCAGCGGAAGCGTGGTGGGTCCATAACCCAAAGGCCACAGGATCGAAACCCAAAATTTTACACAAACAAATGTTGAAAATAATGGTGAAATTGAATACAATTATTATTGTTACCATAATTCTTGCTGTGATAATTATTTATTTATGATTTTATATGATTGGATAAATGCATGAATTATCCTGCAAATGAGATAGGTGCTTGAGTCAATATGCATGAACTGTATGCATAAATTATCCTGCAATGAGACATATGCTTGAGTTGATATGCCATGAAGTGTATGCGTGAATTGTCATATATGAGCTGTAGACATGAGATATATGCCATGTTCATCGCATGAAATATTTGCATCTGGCATGAAGCACAATTACATGCGAGATATTGTGAAAAAGTGGTGGCTCCAGTGAGTGGGCATGATGATCCATATGCATAGCATTGATATAACTAGCATGCATATTATGAACTGTGATTATGAACTGTGGAAGTGAAGTGTTGAGATACCACCGATGGATAAAAGATCCTGAAACAGTTAGTGCACTAATATATCACCCTTACTAAAAACAGCAAGTAAATCCTCTTGTCAATGAGTGGCAATCGCGGTAGGTCCTAAAAAGGTGGAGACTGGGTGATATACATACCCTAGCACCGGAGGCGAAGGTATGCTGTTGTGGTGGATGGTTGTTTACCCTAAAATGAGGTAGCCATCCGTGTGAATTTTTCTGTTTTACAGGACAGAAAATAGCATAACAGAGAAAATGGCAGGTATGACTGCATGAGCATTGCATCATATATCTGTCATGTGCATAAAACATACATATTGTGTGAGATCATTTATTGTGAAAGAGTGATGAATATATTCCGTAATATGAAAATAACTTACAGATATGATGATCTTATTATGAGATGTTGATTTTTGTATTATGAAAATAAATTACGAATATGACAAAGGAACTTGTTGAAAATTTTGAAATTCCTAATATTTCTTTTAAAAGCGTTGTGTGGTATTTGAGGTTTATGAATCTTACTGAGCAAAAGTGGTCTTGCTCACCCCGTGTTGCCCCCCCCACAGAACCATCACATCAGTAATCTTATGGATATTTTAGGAATATTGGATATCTTCGAAGTTTTCTTGGCAACGCTATTCGTTCTCTATTGTGGACATTTGGCTTGGGTTTGTATATATATATATATATGATTTGTTTTTTTGATGACGATCGTAATGATTTCGAGGGGATAGCAAACGTTATCATACAAGAAGAGCAGCATGCTAGTCGAAGACGACCAACAAGACGTCGTGGTTCTTTTCCAGGCCACATAGTTGAAGTTGCTCGGATAAAGCATTTCTAGCCTTCCATATACACCATAGAAAAAAAAACTTCTTTGTTTGAGAGTTTCAATTTGGGTGATCCTTCCCCTTGGAGGTTACATTCATTAGATGCAATTGAAAGTTGAAATTTGTTCCCCTAACTTGAAAAAAAAAAAAACTGAAAATTGAAATTTGTTGTTCCAATGTGAGAGGGCCGGGGAATTATTTTCATGATTGAAAGCGTCAAAAAAATTAATTATTATATCAAGAACACAAAAAACATGGAACTCCAATGTCTTGATGCCTTTTTACAATTTTGGCTTTACCCATAAAATTATATATATATATATATATATAATTGAACAAAAAAAAAAAAAAAAAACAAACAAACAAACAAACAAACAAAAGTTGAATATTGTTGTTCCAATGTGAGAGGGCCAGGGAATTATTTTCATGATTGAAGGCTTCAAAAAAAGTAATGATTATATTAAGAACACAAACATAGAACTCCAATGTATTGATGCCTGTGTACAATTTTGGCTTCACTTGTAGTCCGGACTGCAAGTGGATTGCACGACTATTTGGCCGTGTTCCGATGGTCAGTTCCAAATTCGACCGTTGGATATTATGCTCACTCCGTGCATGCCACACTTGCAAAATATCATGCTGATCCGACCGTTGGAATTTTGTAAAACCAGCCTTAAGCAGGCTGAAATTACAAAAGACTATATATAAATTTCATTTGTGTTTAAGGCTGGTTTTACAAAATTCCAACCGTCGGATTGGCATGATATTTTGCAGGCGTGGCATGCAGGGAGTGAGCATCATATCCAACGGTTGTAATTTGGAACCGACCACCGGAACACAACCAAATGGCCGTGCAGTCTACTTGCAGTCCGGACTGCAACTGATCACCATTCTATATCTATATATTTATATACTTGAAAAAAAAGTTGAAATTTGTTGTACCAATGTGAGAGGGTCAGTGAATTATTTTCATGATTGAAGGCGTCAAAAAAAGTAATGATTATATC